>CM077082.1:217827733-217914638 GCA_039513925.1 Platanthera zijinensis
TTGGAATAAAAATGTAATAAAAACACAGAATGAATAATTAACAAATGCAGAAATGCATTTTAAGTAACAAAACCACATAACCAACAATATGTCAAGGTCTACTAAACTATTCTTCTTACCTTGAATGGCAGTCCGCGACTCCTTGTTTCGTTGAGAATCTTTACAGCTTCAGCATAAACCGACGCTTTCTTTTCAATAATTGGTTTGTTTCCAAGAGATATGAGGTCCATGCCAGTCGTTCCCAAAGAAACTTGAGGACTGGATTCTTGGGATAAAACTTGAACAGTATGGCTACGCAAACTGCTTGAAATGCCAGTATTTGTCCTCGGCAAGGAAGAAAGCCTATTTAAACTATGCAGAAAATCCTTCTTTTCCTTCTGCCAATCATCCTATATGGTATGAAACTGTTATAGCTGAAATAACGGGTACTTCAAAAAATGTCAATAAAGGGTAACACGGAGCAGTTGGCCCAAAATACAAAAGGTTGTGTAGCAAAGATTATATGCATATCATTAGACAATATGTCATCAAGGATGGCTGAATAGTGAGTAACAGGTACAATGATATTCTTGTAAATGAAAAAATCTATGTAGATGTTTTGTTATTCATCATCAACATGAACATTGTTCTGGTGTCACTGGTTTAAAGCTGTGTTTTGCACGCCAGTTTTGGCCCTTTGTGTTAATTTACACCGCCGCCACCAAAAGTACGGTGCTTGGAGGCGTCGTTCACGAACGATCCGTATCCTTTCTACGGTCATGGCTGGTGAGGATGCGGCCTCACAAACTCACTAGAGCCTTCCACCTTCTGAAATCATCAGCTCTTCCCTCTTTCGTTGATCTCTGACGCTTCCCGCATTAACAGATCATCGGAGTCTCCCTCGCTTGCAAGTCGTAAGAACCTCCTCTATTCCAAGATCGTTGATTGCTTCCTTTGTTTTGTCGGGTAAAGAGCCTCTTTTTCTCCTAACAATAACTCTTGATTTCATATTAATTATTTTAGATCTGAAATCCATTATTTCTTAGCTGTCCCTTCTTTATAGATCTGAATAGCAAGCTTATCATTTTTCTTTACATTTGGACAACAAGAATATTACATTGTATAGATATGGATTCTCTGCTTTTTCATTGTATTTTTTTTTGCTTTGTAGATAGTTGCATGCATTTCTTGGTCTTGAAATCTAACAAGATAGTGTTATGGACCTATTCCATGATCCTGTTGGAGGTGGCGGTGGAGGCGGAGATACAAGGGGAGTCGAGCTCAACCCGCGAAGAATGTGAGGAGAGAGAAAGAAGGAAAGTTTTGCACAAGCCTAACCCTAGAATGGGGATGAAGAGAAAGGGATTATAGAGAGAAAGAACTTAGAGAGATAGAGAAAATTTGGTTTAACTCATTCATAACCTTACACATAACCCAAGGTGTCTATTTATAGACTACAACGGCATGAACACTAAAGCATTAAATAAAAGAGAACACTAAAGCATTAAGACTCTAAATACTCGACTCATATAACTCAAACTCAAATACACAGACTCGTAATAAAAATGTGTAACATAACCGGCGACAGATAGTAAGGATTCATAAAATCTCACCTGTCGGTTTCGAGCTTGTCCTTAAGATCGAACGAAACTCGAATGGCATAATCGTCTAATTACTTAATTTCTCATCAGAACAGCTCATTGTAGCATGCTATTGGAGGCTGCCTCGAGTTGAATGCTCATGTCGTGCCCCCAGGTGACCCGACAGATAAGGATCCTGCTAAAGGGGTTCAGGGGAGTTGGGCGATTGTGTGACCGCATGATGATGACTATCTAGCAGTTGTGGAGGGTCGAGGTTCACAAATAATCCTGCAAAATAGGGACTACTGTGAGTAGGTATGGTGGCACTCACCAATGGAGCAAAGCTCGAAGCCAATCGAAACGGTGACAAGGGAGGAAACAGTAGAATAGAAGCAACTGGCAGAAATTGTGGGTGCAGAATGGCGATGGCCGACAACTTAACGGATGTGGCGCTCAAAACTGGTGGGTCAACGGCGGAGGAGGTGGAAGTTGCGTCTGGAGACGGTCTGCAGAGTTCGGTAGTGATATGGTTTGCAACGGCATAATTGGCGGCCTCCGTGGAGCAATCGTAGGACCCCAATGTGTCATGATATTACATATCAATCGACGTTGGTGCTAAGTCGCGAGAGCACGACATCAAATGACGTTGACATCTCCAATAGCTACTTGTACATTGAACGAAGGATAATTTCCTCGATGGAGCTAGTTGTCATGCAGCAGTATCAATTAATTCCAATTAAGAATTAATTAATCAATTAATTGGATTATGATTCCTAAAGATTTTTCTACTATTGTTGCCTCGCGGTGGACTATTGTTGTTGGTTGAGTTCGAGGAAAAGTGGGAATTGTTGTGCAGGACTCGAGAGACTGGTTGCGTGCTCCTTGTGCTGAAGGGAAAAGGTTGTGGATTGGCGCAAGGCTTGAAATTTGAAAAACAAAGAGAGATGAAGGGGGTCAACGTGGCGCGGGGTGGCTCGATAGATAGACGGAAGATCGTGCTTGAGCGAAGTAATCCTCTTTGGTGTCCCAGAGGATACTCGATCGGTTCTTGGAGGATCGCTAACCTGCAATGATCTGGATCAAGGAGACGACTTAAGGAATCATTCAAGTGGGAGACTGGAAAACTGAGAGCCTGTGGTTATTGTTGGTGAGATTGATGTGCGCCGCAGGAAAGATCGATGAGCTTTGTTTGGTGTGTGACGGACAGATGGCAAGGGTGATTGATGACTCGATGTGGCTCTGTGGGCGTTGAATACGGTGACGACCGGGCTACAGGGCTCTGGCTCGTGAGGCGAGGGAAAAACTGGATCGACGTGATGGAGCGCACGGGTGTGCACCGTGTGCTAGTTCTTGAGAAAAATGATGAGGCGCAGATACAGCATACGTGAATTTTTGGATGATCGAAGGTGGAGTGGGGGTGGGGGTGGGTGGGGATGGGGGGGTCGATGACTATGATACCAAAATTGTTATGGACCTATTCCGGGATCACGTCGAAGGTGGCGGTGGAGGCGGATATACAAGGAAAGTCGAGCTCAACCCGCAGGGAATGTGAGGGGAGAGGAAGAAGGAAAGTCTTGCTCAACCTTAACCCTAGAATGGGGATGAAGAGAAACAGCTAAAGAGAGAGAAGAAATAAGAGAGAAATTTTGGATTAATTCATTCATATCCTCGTGCGTGAACCAAGGGTCTATTTATAGACTACAACGACATGGGCACAACAACATTAAATGAAAAAGAACACTATAACATTAAGACTCTAAAGCCTCGACTTGATATGACTCAACTCATACAATTTGAACTCAAATACGCGAAGACTCCTAATAACATATGTGTAATATTAACAAGCGGTGGATAGCATTTTCTTTGCTTGAACATAGAAATAGCTATAATCAATTTTCTGCTTTGGATAACTCGACCGCAAGTATTTTCTGTAAATTATTTTATAGATCTGATCACAAATTCTGATTACATGGTATATTTTATTAATTTTACACTTTTATCATTTTCATAAATTTTGAGGAATCTGCCAACCAGAATTTTGTTTGCAAACCACATATCATGACAAGAGTTCACAAACCACTGTTCCTTACCACTGCACTCACAATCACCACAACCGCACAAAACAGACCCTAGAATCAATACTATTAATTTTTAATGATTAATTCTTCTATATAAGTGGGTTTTATGCTGGTAATTTGGCAAAGAAAATTGTAAAGTTTAATATATGGTCTACAGGAACCATCTTATGGATTATGAGTTCAACTGTCATTCTTTTTGGGCAAAATACATAAATTAGTAATTGAATTTTAGCCTAAGTTACGTCCTTGAACTTCTTTTTTCAAGCTAAGTTTGAAATATATTCTTGGAGTACATTCCATTAAGTTTTTAAAGTGTTTAGATGATGTGGGGCTGCCTGGGAGGTGGTGTGGCACTAATGTGAATATTTAGTATTATTAATTTATTAAAACGATTTAAAATTCATTTAATATTATTATTTTTTGTCATGTATAGGTTTTTAGTCCTAAATGCTTAATTAGGCATAAAATAATATTATTAAATAAATTAATAATTTTTTAAGTAAAATAATAATATTAAATATCCACATCATTATCACATCACTAGCTCAATAGCACTGCATCATCTAAACCCCTTAAAAATTTAATGAAAACTAGTTCGAGGGCTTATGTCAAACTTAATATAAAGTTTTGGGGTCAATATGAGGGAAAAAAAAAGTTCATGGACCTATTTCAAACTTTGGCTAAGTTCATGGACCTATTTCAATTTGATAAAAGATATTTTGCTATCTTTTTAATATGGTATGGATAAATGGTAGTTTGTAATTAGGATAATTATAGTTAAGAATTTTTTTCATTCCCACAAAATGGTTTGTTTCATTCCTTCTAATAAAGATCATGCAAACTATCCTACAAAATTGATTGTTACTTATTAAAATCAAGAGTCCATTTTAGGTCTTTGAATTGACCATTTATGGGTGTCCCCTACTTATCCTTTTTAAGTAATGCATGTTATCCCTATAACTGTTTTTCCTTCATTCCATTAATCTTTTTGACGGGATAGCGACACACATCATCCTACACGACAATCTGAGTCATCCATTTCATGTGGATCAACAATCTGAGATTTTTGTTATTTTTTGTATTTTTTTTGTATTTTGAGGGTCGTCGTGATCGGAGAATCATGACCGTTCATGATAACCCCTTAGTCTATAAATAGGGATAGAGGATTCATTTTAGAGGGATTGAAAGTTGAGTGAAAGAGAAACCTCTTCTTTTGATCACCCGATGCCCTTAGTTATTAAGGGCGCAAGGCGCACCAAGGCGCAAAGGGGTCTTGGAGCCCTAGGAGCAAGGCTCAAGGTTCGGGCGCACGCCTAACAAAGGCAAGGCACAACCACATACATTTCAAATAATCAACATCAAAAATCATTTCAGCTTCTCGATCAAATTTTTCATGTAGTCTACTAACTAATCAGTCATTAGTATCATCTATATCTCTTAAAAAATAGAATCAATGTGATCACGTGTATCATATCTAAGTCTCAACGCACAATTATCTTTCACAAACACTAAATCGATAAAAAATTATTAAATTCTTACATTATTTTTTCTTATTTTTTGAAGAACAAAATTTACAACAAAAATCTCATTCAGGCGCGTCTTTTATATTTTAAAGACGCACATAGGCGCAAACCTCTGAACCTGGTGAGCCTGGAGCCCCCACAAGAAAATTGTCGATGCTTGGATTTTTCCCCTCCCCTCCCCTCCCCTCCCCTTGTTCGGCCACCTCTATGCCCCCACCACCACCATTTGCCGACAGCCCTCCCTCCTCCACTCCCTTGTCATGGAACCGCCTCTCTCCACACCCCTCCTCCACATAGTCGACCACCCCCACGATTCCCATCTACAAACACCACTCAAAAAAGCACCCAAACACTCTCAAAATCCATCAGAAAACCACCTCCAGTGATCATCAGAAAACCACCTCCTGACACCGCTAGTGATCCACACTCCAATCCCCTTATCAATTCCTCCATTTTCAGTATTTTGGTGATCACCGGAAAACCACCTCGGGCGATCCCCCTCCAAACACCTCCAACAACCTCCACCACCACTGGCCGCCTTGTCGGCGACCATCTCCGACCAGCCACCACCTCATAACCACATTCCCCCCACTATCCCACTACCAACATAACCACCCACTACTCCACTACACCCATTCTTCCATCTCACGTGAGGCCTAATCCCCTCCAATTGTTGCAGCTGGCCCACTCCCTCCATCTCCCTGTTCACCACCCCCCACTCAAACCGAGCCCACTTTCCCCAACAAATAACTCCCAGCCACCTAAATTCCCCAATTGCCATCCGGAACTCCCCCCCCCCCCACCTCCCATTTGAACCACTTCTCAACTCCCTCAGCCGACTCTGCAGGTCTCCCCACCCACCCAGCCCAACTCCACCAAGATTGAAAGGATCGAGATCCTAGATGAGATTGTTTTGAGGTTGGATCGGATGGTAGGATTGGATCGAGGATTGCTTTACAAAATCTGGATCGATTTACAAAATTTAGATCCTAGGATCGCAAGATCCTATAATCAGGATCGCGATCCTGACAACCATGATCTCCACTCCACGAAGGATACTCCTTTACATATAAACTGAGCCCAACATCCTTGTCCCCTGCTGCCGCCTCACATTCCAGCCACCAGGTACCATTCCAGCACCCCAGATCGAGCTTCCATTACGTACAAACTGGGCCCCATTTCCATATTTCTGCTTCCGCCTCCCATTCCAGCTGTCGAGCACCATTCCAGCCAATATTTCAAAATTCCTGCACCAGGGCCTAATTCCAGCACCCAAAAAATAAATTCCTGCTGCCCAAGCACAATTGCAGCAGTCTTTGTTTCCAAATTTTGAAGTGTTCTATGTTTTCATTTTCATGACTATTTGACATCAAGCACTCTTGCATTTGTATCACCTCATTTAAACCCTTATTTATACGCTTAACTATTGTGGCATATCGTCTTATATTGATTTATAAAAGAAATTGATTGCAAGTAAAGCAATTGTCGGAAGTGTGTCAGCGTATAACCCTTAGTCACACTTATAGGACTGTCATGTGTCATATTGGTAATAGAGCCCACGTTCAGGTTTAGTTTAGAATACGCGGGACTAGAACCAATATGTTTCACCCATGTCATATCATAGTAGCAATTGCTACTCTAATCCACTATTTGAGGAACCTGAGTCCACTTAT
Source organism: Platanthera zijinensis (assembly GCA_039513925.1). Taxonomy (NCBI): domain Eukaryota; kingdom Viridiplantae; phylum Streptophyta; class Magnoliopsida; order Asparagales; family Orchidaceae; genus Platanthera; species Platanthera zijinensis. Next base: position 217,834,567 of record CM077082.1, read on the forward strand.
TTCTTTAATCCGCTATTTGGTGAACACGAGTCCGCTAGTGTTCAAACCCATAGAGTTCCTTCAGGAAGATCGACATATTATTGTGATGATTATCCTCCTCCTCGATCCACCACACCTAAAAATCGTGTTCCCCTTCGACAAGACTCGACAGTCATAGGAGAAGTTACTCCGTATAGTCACCCCACCAAGATGGTTTGTCGTGTTTTAAAGCATTTAGCTATTGGCTCGTGGATATAAGTCATCATCTTGATCAATTTAAGTTAATTGGTGTGCGTAGCATCAAGTTTGTGAAGCTTAGGTTGTTAGAATACGCGAGAAAATATTGGGACAACGTTCAGTGAAGTATTGAGCAAGAGCGTCTTCACCCCATCACTAGTCGGGTGAAAATGAAGCATAAGTTATGTCTTAGGAATTTGCCAGCGTCGTATAGAAGTCAACTCCTCGAACATATATTTTCACTCCAGTAAGGACTAAGGATCCTGTTGTTGAGTATAGAGCTTACGTTGACGAGTTAGCAGTAAAGAGTGACATTCATGATGAGTGATTTGAAACCTCTTTTAGATTCCGACATTCATGATGAGTGATTTGAAACCTCTTTTAGATTCCATTCTGGACTTTGGTTTGCGATACAAGTCGCATTCTATGGTCTTCGGTTAGATTTTGTCAAGCAGACATTACAGCTTGCCCTCCACTACGAGCAGACCTTGACTACAGCTAAAGTAGTCGAGTATACTCATATCACGACTGGCCCGTCACTAGGAGTTCCCTCAAGTCCGTGACCACCATCATGTCTACCTGTGTCCCCATGGACACAAATGAAGAGAAACCTGATATAAATTTCTCCAGTGAGGTTCAGTGTCCGTTGAGTGGACCTCCACTTGAGTCTGACCTATCGATGTGATCCTGAATGGGGATGAATATGAACAACCTAGTGATCTCGTAGCTACATGTCCTTCCCCCTACCTATTGTGTTGACTTGAATACTACTCTAACCATCGGCTCACCCTTGAGCACATGTTCTTCAAAGCTTCACGATGACGTTGTGATGAGTTATGTCCATAGTATGAATCGAGAGTATAGTATTGACCATGTATTGGTTGCCTTATCTGTCACTGGGGACAATTGTGCTATATCGGGACCCTATTTCAATACTCATTGCATCTACGATGATTTTTATTATAACCCTCCCGGTGAGCCACCTGATGAATTTTCACTTTATGGAGGCATAGTCTTTTGAGTGTTTCTTGCACACTCGACGAGTATTTCTACACAATTTCAAAAGAGCCCGCAGATAAACCACCACTAATTAGGAACATGTCTACTATTTTTGAGTCAGTTGAGAGTGAGAGCACTCTCGATGGCCTGGGAATCGATTCCCTCATCACTAGTGTTAATACAATGAGTGATTGTTTAGATGATCATCGCACCTGCGATAAATATATTTACACCTCACCCACTGAATCCCCTGACTGTGCCCCTCTGGAATGAAACCTAGAGGGTTGTTGTTACAGAGCTACACGACGACAAGTCTCTTTGAAAAGTTTACACGCGACGAGCGCGTATATCGGAGGGGACCGCCATTACCGCAGGAGATAATTAATCAATTACGAGACGTTATTTGTTTCTCTATTTGTTTGCGCCAATTATGGGTGTTATTTGTTGCTTTATTTGCTTGCGTCATTTTTAGTAATTTGTATTTCCTAAATTAAGTTGTTTCCTTTTGTATTCTCTCCTCATCACTATAAGAGGACGTGCAAGCCTTGTATTAGAGGCATCTCGGATGAATGTTATGTTTTCTCTTCTCTATCCCTAATTCCCTCCCTCTCTCTATCTCCCCTCTCTATCTCTCGCCTCTTATCCCTCTGATCCCCTCCCTCTTACTCGGCTCCGCAACAAAGTGGTCCGACCTGCCGGATCTGCCCGCCTCCGGCCGCCGGAGAACCATCCCCCCCTTGTCTCGTACCGCCGCATTCCACGGACGCCTTACTCGCGACGCTGAGTGCTCAGCCGCCGTTGTTGCCTCCTAGTAGGTCGTTGTTTCCCGTTCGCCCTCATGGCCCCCAACACTCGTTCAACTGTGGATCTACAGCAGGAGGACCCCGCCGTTGAGGCCCTTCGCCGCATCGAAGCCCAGGAAGCCCTAGTCTCCTCCATGCACGCCTCCATCCTAGCCCTTCATGTCAAGTTTGATGCACTCCAACCACCCGCCGCCTCGTCCACCAGCGGATCTGCGGGCTCGGGCCCCGGCGGGTCCCTCCTCGGGGCGCCACCATTTCCGCCCATCGGGGAGACACCGGCCCCACCTCCCCCTGGCCATCCGACCCTTTCCTTGGACCTCCCTAGCTTCGCCGGCATAGATCCGATGGGGTGGATCGCCAAAGCAGAACAGTATTTCGACCTCAATCACACTCCAGACCACGACAAGGTCGCTACCGCCGTCGTGGGACTCGACGGCTCCGCCCTACATTGGGCCCGATGGCTCCGCCAGACCAACCCGTCCATCTCATGGTCGGCACTCAAGCAAGAAATGATAGGCCGCTACGACACCCGCTACTCGGGCTCCGCTATCGAACAACTGTGTGGGGTACGCCAACTCGGTACACTGGATGACTACATCGATGAGTTCGTGGCCCTCGTCACCCATGTTCCAGGCTTACCACCGGATCATTACCTCGGCTTCTTCATGCAGGGCCTCTTGCCCCACATCCGCTCCCGGCTTCGCACGCATCACCCCCGGACGGTGTCCGAAGCCCTGGACATGGCCCGCCTCGTAGAGGCGGATTTGGCCCCTCGACACACACCCCCTCCGGGCAGACACCTGCCGGGGGGCCGGCCTTGGCAGACCACCACCCCAGAACCGCCAGCCCCTCGGGTTGCCCCAGCTGCTCGGCCAGCTCGTCCGGCCGCTCCTCAACGGTTCTCCAACCATGAGTTCGATGAGCTCCGTCGCAAAGGGTTGTGTTTCCGCTGCCGGCAACCCTACTCCCCGACCCACGTCTGCACGGTCAAGGAATTCCGGGCCATCATCGGCGATGTCGAACCGGAGATCACCTTGGCCGATTTCGAGGACCTAGAGATCACAGAGGAGGACGCCACCGACGGCACAGGCGTCGCGACCTTCCATCAGTTGGAGCTTCCTTGCTTTTCCGTGGGTGGCATTTCTGGGCCGCAAACAATGAAATTGGTTGGCAAACTGGGCGACCGCCACATTATTATCATGGTGGACAGCGAGGCGAGCCATAATTTCCTCTCCGCTCATCTGGCACACCAGCTCCGACTACCGATGGAACCCGCGCCAGACTTCATGGTCAGTTTGGGCGATGGCCGCCGGCGAGCGGTCCAGGGCCGCTGCCCCTCCGTTCCCCTTTTAGTGGGCTCTCACTCGGTGACGGCGGATTTCTACATCTTCGGCCTCGGCGGAATCGACGCTATCCTAGAAGTGGCTTGGCTCTGCACACTGGGGGACGTACGGGTCAACTGGAAAACTATGACGATGCGGTTTCTCCAGGACGGTCGGGAGTGCTGCCTGGTGGGGGATGCAGCCCTACTCCGTGCTCCCGTCTCCTCCCACACGATTCAGAGGACGACGGACGTCGAGTTTTCAGCATGGCTCTGGTCTATCACGGACGTGGTCCCACCGACCCCGGCACCACCTCCGGATATGCAGGACCTCCTGTCGGAGTTTGCGGACCTCTTCACGGCACCATCAGGATTACCCCCAGCCCGGCCACACGACCATGCCATCCCTCTCCAACCCGGCGTGTCGGCAATATCAGTCTGCCCTTATCGCTATGGGCACGTGCAGAAGGACGAGATCGAGAGGCTCGTCCACGACATGCTGATAGGGGGCCTCATTCCCCCAAGTGCGAGCCCCTTTTCTAGCCCGGTACTCTTGGTTAGAAAGAAGGATGGCAGCTGGCGCTTCTGTGTGGACTATCGGGAGCTCAACAAAGCAACTGTTCCTGATAAGTACCCGATACCGGTGATCCAGGAGCTTCTAGATGAGCTCCACGGCGCCACCGTTTTCACCAAGTTGGACATCCGTGCTGGCTACCACCAGATTCGAGTTCGGCCGGCCGACGTCGCCAAGACGGCCTTCCGGACACATGACGGCCACTACGAGTTCCTGGTTATGCCTTTCGGCCTGACCAACGCACCAGCAACCTTCCAGGCCACGATGAACGACATATTCCGGCCGGTACTTCACCACCATGTACTTATTTTTTTCGATGACATCTTGGTCTACAGTTCTTCGTGGCAGGAGACCCTACAGCACGTCCGACAAACATTGGCGACTCTCCAGCATCACCACCTCAAACTCCACCCGACAAAGTGCTCTTTCGGGGTTCCAGAGGTGTGTTACTTGGGGCATACCATCTCCGCGACAGGAGTTGCGATGGATAGCGACAAGATCGAGGCGGTCATCCGGTGGCCAACCCCGTCGTCTCTCCGTAATGTGCGAGGATTCCTGGGCCTGACGGGGTACTATCGGCGGTTCATTCAAGGATACGGCACGATAGCCCGGCCCCTCACCCAACTTCTCAAGAAAGCGGCCGAAGGCCCCTTCGAATGGCCGGCAGCGGCCGCCGCCGCCTTCACCGCTCTCCAACAGGCCTTGGTTCGGGCCCCAGTGCTAGCTATGCCGGATTTTTCCCAACCCTTCCTCGTGGAGTGCGATGTGTCGGGCGTCGGCGTGGGGGTTGTTCTCATGCAAGCCGGCCGCCCGGTGGCCAATTTCAGCCGTGCATTCTCAGACACCATTTGCAGTCGATCAGCATACGAGAACGAGCTCATGGGCCTCGTCCTCGCGGTACAACATTGGCGGCCCTACCTACTAGGCCGACGATTCGTGGTTCGCACCGACCACCATAGCCTTCGCTACCTCCTCCAGCAGAAGATTGCCACGCCCGCTCAGCAGGTGTGGGTGGCCAAGCTATTGGGCTATGACTTCAGCATCGAGTTCCGGCCAGGGAAGGAGAATCGCGCAGCCGACGCTCTCTCACGCAACCCCATGCTTGCAGCCATCTCCCGGCCGGTGTGGGAGGATGCGGACACCCTTCAAAAGGAAGTGGAGGCAGACCAGGCACTGAACAAGATTCGGACGGCCCTCATCATAGATGACACCGCCCACCCACCATTCTCCTTGGTAGATGGTCGCCTACTCTTCAAAGGCCGCCTCGTCCTCGCCCCCTCTTCCCCGAGCATTCCTCGATTACTGGTTGAGTTCCATGCATCCCCGACAGGAGGACATGTCGGGGCGTACCGGACGTATCGACGGCTGGCGGCCTCACTTTATTGGCCTCACATGTTCCGACAGGTCAAAGCCTTCGTGGCTGGCTGCCTCATCTGCTAGAAGGCCAAGTACGAATCCGTTTTTTCGGGGGGTCTACTCCAACCACTGCCTATTCCCGGCCGCATTTGGGACGACATCGTCATGGACTTCATCACTCGGCTGCCCCGCTCTCAGGGATTCGACTGCATCTTAGTCGTAGTAGACCGTCTCTCGAAGTATGCGGACTTCATTCCCCTCCGTCATCCTTACACGGCAGCCACAGTCGCAGACAGCTTCATTCAGGGGGTCGTACGCCTTCATGGGTTTCCCCGATCAATCGTCAGCGACCGAGACCCACTCCTCTTGAGCTCCTTCTGGACTACACTATTTCGCCTGCAGGGCAACCGTCTCCGCATGAGCACGGCATACCATCCCCAGACCGACGGCCAGTCAGAGGTGCTCAATCGGTGCTTGGAGACATATCTCCGCTGCTTCGTGGGAGAGCAGCCGCGTAGCTGGGCCAAGTGGCTCGGGTGGGCCGAGTACTCATACAACACCCCGCCCACCACCAGGCGGCCGACATCACCCCATTTGAGGTTGTTTACGTTCGTTCTCCTCCGTCCATCGTTCGCCACCTTCCAGGGGAGTGCCAAGTGGAGAGCCTGGCATCAGCTCTGCGCGACCGGGATACTATTTTGGATCACTTGAAGCACCACCTCTGACGGGCCCAGCAGAAGATGGTTTCTTTTGCCAACAGGAAACGGCGGGATCTCTCTTTTGAAGTAGGGGACAAGATCTTCATCAAACTCCGCCCATACCGCAAGCTTTTGGTGGCCCGACGACCATGCCCAAAATTGGCCGCCCGCTTATTCGGGTCATTCGAGGTCCTTGCACGCATCGGAGCAGTAGCCTACCGCATTCGCCTTCCGGACGGGAGCCGCATCCACCCGGTCTTCCATGTTTCGCAGCTGTGGTGCGCGGTGGGCGAGCACGCCACCGCGGATCGCCTTCCGGCCGACCTCGACCTTTCCGGAGACGCGCCTTACTACCCCGCCTCGATCCTCAATCGTCTATATCGCACCCCAGGGGACCCTACGTCCGATGAAGTTCTGGTGGCTTGGACTGGGCACCCTGACTCAGACGCAACGTGGCTCCCCAGGGATGATTTCTGCCATCAGTTCCCTGACTACTGCCTTGAGGACAAGGCACATTTTCCAGACGGCGGCATTGTTACAGAGCTACACGACGACGAGCCTCTTTGGAAAGTTTACACGCGGCGAGCGCGTATATCGGAGGGGGCCGCCATTACCGCAGGAGATAATTAATCAATTACGAGACGTTATTTGTTTCTCTATTTGTTTGTGCCAATTATGGGTGTTATTTGTTGCTTTATTTGCTTGCGTCATTTTTAGTAATTTGTATTTCCTAAATTAAGTTGTTTCCTTTTGTATTCTCTCCTCATCACTATAAGAGGACGTGTAAGCCTTGTATTAGAGGCATCTCGGATGAATGTTATGTTTTATCTTCTCTATCCCTAATTCCCTCCCTCTCTCTATCTCTCGTCTCTTATTCCTCTGCTCCCCTCCCTCTTACTCGGCTCTGCAACAGTTGTAGAGCTTCTACATAGGAGATAAGGTATGTTTGTAATGTTGGCCATCATTCATTGTTACTGTGTAGCATGCATGAGTCTCTCTGACGTATGAATACTTGCAATAATATTATTTATAAATCTTATATTGATAATCACATGAGATTGCAAAACTTCAAAGAAAAAGAACAGATGTTGATATGTATATGTGCTAAGAGATTCCCCGAGGAAACAACTCGAAAATTAAATGTCAAGCGAATGGATCTTTATACGGTTAACGAAAGAATTGGAACAAATAATTATGGACTAGATATTCCGTAGAGTATGAAAATTTCACATGTATTCATCGTAAAAGATTTGAATCCAATTTTCGAGCTGCATGACTATGTGTATCCTTCGCCTCCCGCCACTTCAGCCCCTTAGCCCCAGCTTTCACCTACTACTTCATTATATCCCTAGTCGATGTTTACTGCCTCATTACAACCCAACTTTCATATGCTACCTCGGTACATCCCCAGACATTGTCTGCTGCACTACAGTACCAGTCTTCGGCACCGATTGATCATTCGGTTCCATCCATACTACATTTTCCGACACAGATATGATCTCGGCTTCTTTCACACTAGCACCATACTTCTGCCAGAGGGGCTCAGGGGATTAGAGCTATTGGGTAACCGCATGATGATAACTGTATGGCGGCTGTGGAGACTCGAGGTTGACAAATAATCCTGCAGAATCTGGACTACTATGATAGGCATGGTTGCACTGGCATGGTGGCACTCACCAACAGATCAAAGCTCGAAGCCAACCGAATAGGTGACTGGAGAGGAATCAGTAAACAAGAAGCAACCGGCAGAAGTTATGGGTGCGGAATGGCGGTGGCCGACAACTTAACTGGTGTGGCACTCAAAACCGATGGGATCAACGGAGGGGGAAGTGGAAGCTGCGTTTGGAGACGGTCTGCAGGGTTCGGTGGTGAGATGGTTTGAAGTAGCATAATTGGCGGCCTCAGTGGAGCAATCATAGGTTTTGGTGGGATAGGGCAAGTTGGGATGGAGGGGACGGTGTCATATGTCGACTGGGACGACGACGACGTTGGTGGAAGTAGGACCCCAGTGTGTCCTGATATCACATATTGGTCGACGTTGGCGCTAAGTAGCGAAAGCGCGACATCAAATGACGCTGACATCTCCAACAGTTGCATGTACATTGAATGAAGGATACTTTGCTCATTGAAGCTCGTCGTCATGCAGCAGTAATAAATTAAATCAATTCATTCCAATTAAGAATTAAATAATTAATTAATTGGATTAAGATTTCTAAAGAAATTTCTACTGCCATTGGCCACACAGTGGAATGTTGTTGTTTGGTGGGCTCGAGGAAAGGGGGAATTGTTGTGGGGCTCGAGAGACTGGTCACGCGCTCCTTTTGCTGAAGGGAAAAAGTTGTGGGCTAGGCAGCTAGCGCGGGGCTCAATATCTGAACAACATCAAGAGACAATGGGACTCAGCAATGGCATTGATTAGGAGGTGCATCCGTGAGGAGGGGCTCTGATGGTGTGGGGTGGCTAGATTGAGAGACGAAAGATCGCACTTGAGCAAAGGAATTCTCTCTGTGGTCCCAAAGGACACTCGATCGGTTCCTATAGGATCGATCAAGGAGATGACTGGAAGGAATCATTCCAACTGGGAGACGGGAAAACTGAGAGCCTGTGGCTACTGCTGGTGAGATCGATGTGCACCACAAGGATGGTTGACGAGCTTGGTTTGGTATGTAGCAGACTGTTGGCAAAGGTGATTAATGTCTCGATGAGGCTCTGTGGGCGTTGAGGACAGCGATGACTGGGCCACAAGTATATGGCTCGTGAGACGAGGGGAACACTGGATCGACGAGACGAGCAAGTATGTTGCTTCTTGAGGAAAACGATGAGACGTCGATGCAGCATGCGTGAATTTCTGAAATATTGAAGATGTGTGGGGGGAGGACCATAGGATTGAAGGCTTTAATACCAAAGTTATTATGGACCTATTCCGAGATCTCGTTGGAGGTGTGGAGGCAGAGATACAAGGGGAGTAGAACTCAACCCGGGGAGATGATGGAAAAAGCTCTATTTCACCACCAAGGCACTGTTCGGAACAGCGGTGGTGATGGAAAAAAGCTCTATTTCCACCGCCATTGCCTTTATTACGTTGTTTGGATAAAGAGCTTTTCAAAAGATCTTTTACAAGAAAGGTGTTTTGGCCACTTTTTAGCAGCCGATCCAACACGGATTTTTAAAAATCACTTTCTCTGCTTTCAATATTTCCTCTTTTATTTGAGGTTTTCTTCTCTCATTCATGATTCTTCACCCATTTGTGATCTTTGATTTTCGTTGAAGACCATTTGTAACCTGATTATTTAGGATTTATATAATATTTACTTATCAATGCAATAAATAATTGCATTGAACAAATTTAGATTATTTAAAAATTAAACATCTATTATTAAAAAATTGTTCTTCCAAATAGAAAAACGTAAACATCTTTTAAAAAGTACTTGAATGAACATTTTCCAAACAATCTACATTTTTTTCAAAACATTTTTTTGGGCAGCTCTAATGCCACCATTGATTTCCCACCACTGTCGCCCCAACAGAGCCCAAGACTATTTATCAATAATTGTTTTTTCTAGACTACCCTAAAATATTTATGATAATCTTAAACTTACCCTAAAATATTTATGATAATCTTAAACTATCTTATCTCAAATAAGACATGGCTCCAGTAAAAAAAACTCTAATCTTTCTTCTTTAACGATCAACTTTTAAAGGTTAACAATTTCATACCTTTTAAATTCCACTATCTAATCCTATGATAATTATTTATTTTCTTATTTCATTTACGCTCCCAAATCTCCATAACTACTGCGACTGTTATATGTTGTGCTATCAAACTCTCTTTTGGAATCACTTTATGATCTCTGAAAAAATATTTTTCGTGCTAAGCAAAATATGATGGTTCAACTTTATTAACTAAAGGTTCCTCTCGATTGTTAAAGAAGTGTTCAAAAATGTAAGATCATGTGCAATGGACAAATCAAATAGAGCTTCCCTTTAAATTATGATTAAATTTCTTATTCCGCATCAACCATAAATTTTCGCATAACCCATACTAAGAAGAACATATACCTTCACTTAAGTTGCCCCCAATATTTACTATTTCTTCCTCAAGTATAGTTATAGTAATGCATTCATATCTTCACAAAATTAATCTTTCAGTTAATCAGATTGCATTTCTATAGTTTGTTTAAATTATTTGATTTTTTTTCCCAATTATATAATTAATTAACTTACACCGGTTAACATGTGTATAGCCTTAAAAAGTGTGAACCATTCTTATTTTATGTTATTATTCATGCTTTAATTGAATTATGACTTCCAAGGATTCCTTGAATGCTTCTATGAATAATGAGAAAATTCTGTATCATATTGATAATCCTAAAGACTTTCAAATTTACCTAGCATCTTAAATTCACATTCATTTCCAATCTGCATAGAAACATCAATGAGCTTAGTGACATTGTACCTAGTACAAAAATATTTCTACAATTATATTTACTTAAACAATTAATTCTCAAATTATGATAAATCCCTGAAGGACTCAAAATAATGATAACTTCCATTACAGGAGAATCCACTCGAGAGATCTAGTAAAAGAAAATTATGGAGAGAGAAACTAGAATAAATGCACCCGTGTAAAGCCTACATTCCAAATATAATTGTTGCTCTATATCTTTGATAATAGATATACAACACAACAGCTTTGATTTTGTAATATATTGATAAAATATCATCCAGTAAAGGCACACTCGCAAAATCAGAACAAGATGAAGTAGCTAAGAGAGTTCAATAAAGCTCTAACCTCAAGAACCTGCATCATGTGATCACTAAAACTCCGTAAATTGTCCTTTTGTGCCTCTTGAATTGCTGAGACCATTGCCATTTCATGAACCTACATGTGATAAATAATCAAAAGACTAACATGCGTATTGCAATATTACTTGTCACTCTGAGTATTTTTTGGAAAGATCACAGTGAAGAGCACATAGGCAACAGTGTATACTACAATGCAAGAGAAACAAAAGAAATTGATACGCGGTAACTTTTGGGATGCCTTGCGCATATTGAGGACAAGCAAAAATGACCAATTTGCGATGAAGTCGCAAATATATGGAACATGGTATAAGTGGAGATCGTATGGCTTCAGCTCTTTTTGGCGTGGCGTTTTTGCTCCGGTGAGTTTGGACAAAAGTATCATTATCATAGAATGTATTTTTGGCATGACAAAGGTTATTACCGCCACCAAGAAAAGAAAAATAGTGGGTAAAGTTTTTGAACATAAAAGTGGGTAAAGTTCTTTAGGTAAGGTCGGGCGCTCACGAACACCGGTTCATAGCCACCACGTTCACAATCACCGCCACCGTGTCAAACGGAGCCTTCAAATAGCTACAAGTTACTGTGAAGTCATTCAAACTAACAAGCTCTTGCAACATGCATTGTGCGCCTTGAAAACTCATAAGACCATAACCTTGAAAACTCATAAGACCAAAATCACTATTATGCAAAATAACCATCAATCTTTCTGCTCAAGATGAAGAAATGTAAAAGAAAAAGAAAATTTGTTAGGGTCTAGCGAAAATATTGAGAGGACAGTAAACTATCCTATCAGGACAGTAAACTATCCTATCAGGACAGTAAACTATCCTATCAGGACGGTAAAGGAAATGGTTCAGAAAATACATGTGAAATTATGATTCGGGAACATAGAAGAGAATGGTGAGTGTTGAATTACCTGCTGCAGATATTCCTCTACTGTCGTTGCTTCGGAAGGAAAGACATCTTCGTATGTGGTCTGCACAATTAACCAAAGTTAGGTCATCTATCCATATTATTCTATAAAGGGAAAAAAACCTTCGGTGCAACATTTTAATGACAATAATAACCCTCTTCTTTATATTTTATGACTTCTAAGCTTTCTAATCATTTCAATTTTCTGATTTTACCTTTCTTCATTACAAAATTTAAATTTCTTAAATTTATGTGTTTTTCTCTTTAATTTTAAAAAAAAAATTGTTCTCATATATGGAGAGTAACTTACCTACAATAAAAAATGTGCTCTTTCCGTTGCTCACAAACCCCCGCGCACACGAAAAAATGGGACAGTTTGAGTATAACGCTCGGGGGTTTGCGAGCGGTGGGAGCGCCGGGGCAATGTAGTGGTCGGAGTATTGTTGCATGGAGTAATTAGAATTAAAATTGCAATCCACGGGTGACGTTCATCACAAAAAATGGGACTTTAATTAGATGGCAACACGTGTCTTGAATCATCAACTCTTAATCTTCTATCGGTGTACTCTGATGGTTGTACTTGTCGATATCATAGCAATCGCTGACCGTTGAATCTCTGCATGCATCTTCTGATGGCTGCACGTGTCGACATCATTGTAATTGTTGTTTGTGGAAAGTGAGACGTGTCATGATCGTAACACACGGGAAACTATTGACCCCCGTGCACTATCGTTGTCGTGGTACTGTCGCGGTTGGCCGTAGAGGTGGAGCCCTGTGCCCCTCACTTATGATACTAAACTAAAATCAAACATAATAACAACACATAGATCCTATCTCAACCCTTTAAATCATAAAACATACAAATTTACAAGCAGGAGAGCATTTTCACTGGTACAATGACTTTGATTACCTATATCAGAGGCTTTTTGGTCAAATGCATCCCAGAAATATCAATTTTTGACAGAATGCATCCTGAAATTTTAAATATAGCACAATGCACCCCTCCCTCCCAAAATTAATTTCTTCAAAACGTGCACCCTAGGTTATTATAACTTCTTCGCTTCTATTTTTTCAGCGTAGGATGCATATTGCCAAAAAAACCAATTTTTGAGGTGCATTGTGCTATATTTAAACTTCTAGGGTACATTCTACCAAAAGCTGATATCCCTTGAGTGCATTCTACCAAATATCTTGCATCAGATGAACATATAGTATGAAATTAGAGCAAAGAAGATTGCCTTTATCTCAAACGACTTAAGATCCCGAGCAAGCTGTTCAGCATTAATTCCCTCGCGAGCCAGCAGCCTGTACACGGAAAAAAAAAAATTCCCATCACGATTTCTATTCAGCAGGTGATTCTATAATCAAGGAGGGACGGAATTGAAACAATGGCAAGAGAGTACCTGGTAGCGGCGTTGGACTGAGAGGGGGTCTCGGCCCTTAGGGTTTTAGCCTTGAGCTTCTTCGAGAGTGACTCCAACTGATCCAGATTTCTCTGTGACGCGCAGAGATTTGGATAAAGTAACGTGAGGGAGCGCATGGGAGAGATGGATAAAAAGTGGTGAAACTAGGACGAGAATGAGACCTGGAGCGGGGGAAACTGGGCCGACGGTGCAGCCTGCTCGAGCAACTTCGTCGAGGACTGAAGGAGCTCCGACCACCCACTCATGTCCGCGTCGCCTGCCATTGCCCGGCTCTGACCTCCCCCTTTGCTTGCTCTGTGCAGGGAAAAGCCCTAGCAAATTAGTGGGGTTTTAGATTTTCGAAGGAGAGGAAAATGACAGTATCCCTGCTGCCAAAGGCTTGCTTGGGTCGCTTTTTTCCTCTGATGATGCTGAGTTGATCTTTGGCAAGAAACTAGTTTTGAACATAAAAATGATGGCGTTCATTAGGGATTTGTTTGGGTTGTCGCGGTGGTCTTGAATAAGAAGGTCATGAGCGGTTGTTCATGGGAAAAAAAATTTGTCTGTGTGAGATTGGATGTTATGGTCTTTAAATAAATAGGTCCTCGATTGTTATTTTTCACTTTTTTGTCTTCTGCATTTTTATCGTCTTTTTGTGAAATGCAAACCTAATCGGTTCCTTTCGTCGGAAAACCAAACGATCATTCTTCTGGCGGCATTAATCCTAGCCCCTCTTTAATTTTTGCAGCTGGAACTTCATCTTCAGGCGTACCAATCGATCCTTCTCCCGGGGTTCAACTATTCTTCTCCGACGACAAGATCTCCAACCTCGCGACTCCTGCACCCCCTCTGAGGATTCTCGTCCAGACAGAGAAGTGAAGGTATTTTTTCCTTATTTCATAGGTGATGGGATTCTCCCTCATTTTATAAGGAAAAAGGAGCCCCCCCCCCATGATCTCCATGAGGGAAAATCATGGGTGGGCTCCACCCCCCATGATCTCTCATGGAGATGATGGGGGCGGGACCCACTCCCCCGCTTCATGGAAGGAAACCGCCTAGCCGCCACCGCCTAGCCGGCCTAACCGCCTGGCCGCCTGGCCGCCTCCCAAGGTCGTCGCCTCGCCGGCCTAGCCGCCGCCTAGCCGCCACCGCCTAGCCGGCCTAACCGCTTGGCCGCCCGGCCAGATCGCCGCCTGGCCGCCTGGCCGCCTCGCCAGGCCACCGCCTAGCCGGCCTAGCCGCCACCGCCTAACCGGTCTAACCGCCTAGTCGTCGTCCGATTAAGGGGGTAACCACCCACTATCCCACCACTTTAGTGGTGGGGCCCGCCATGATCCTCCCCTGGAGGCTATAAAAGGACCTCAGGGGCTCTTCATTTCTCACTTTTTCTCTTCTACGATTCTTCTCCCTCTTCCTCAGGCGAGAGCTCTCCCGCCTCCTCTACCGTGTCGGCCACCTCTCGCCGCCAGCGGCCACCAGCGGCAACCAGCGGCCACCAGCGGCCACCAGCGACCTCCAGCGGCCACCAGCGACCATTAGCACCCGCCATCGGCTATTGGCACCCCACCAACGCGCAGTTGGGAGGGAGACGCTCAAAGTCATAGGAAGTCGAGCGAAGAAGACAGTCGAAGCCCGCAAGCGCGCCGCCCCCGGGCGCACGCGTCAGAAGCATCCCGCGCATTCCACCGTGTAAGTCACTTTGGCGGAGCAGTCTGTTGCCCGCCGACAGTTATAGTCATCCTCTCACCCCGCAAGTTGTAACGGGAGCGGCCTGTCGCCCCGATTCACTCAACACACTATAATCACCCTGATCTAGTGGATTTTGACTGGCAGCGAACCGGTCACGTGGTTTTTCACCCGGTTGAAGGGTTTTCCACGTTAAAACTCTTTGTGTACATTTCCCCTCTTCAACTGACTGTGTGCGCGCTCGACCGCTCCGTGAGCTGAGACGGTCCAGATTATCCGGATCGACCGGAGCGCCGAGTTTGGTCGCAACAGTTTGGCGCCGTCTGTGGGAACGCATTCCCAGTATCCTTCCCAGAACAAGTTTATCATCCCTATTACCGCAATGGCAAAGAGAAGTGTCCGCACTGCTGAAGGATCCGCACTTGGCGGACACACCGAACCAGCACGGTCTCACCCTCTTGTAGACGTACCGCTGACCGCTGAAGCATCTACCACCCCCGTTACCGCCTTGGAAGGGCGTGTCCGTCAAATGGAAGAGCAGCAAACAGAGATGCTCGCACTGCTTCGGAACCTGGGAGCACCTCCAGCTCCTCCGCCAGCCAACCATCCTCCACCGCTCAATCCGCCAAGGAACCAGGAAGACCCTATAGAGCGAGACGAGTCTGAAGACCATTCAGACGCCGCCAGTTCGGCTCACCCCCACCTAAGAAGAACAGGGGCAGATCACCCCCGCAATCTAGTTAACAATGCTCCCATCCACCCTCTCCTCACTCGTCAGGAAATCAGGGAGGTTGTTGTAGAAGAATGCCGCCAAGCTACAATGAGAGATTTCCACCCTCAGTGACCGCTTTATCAAGGCTCCCCCTTGACCCTGCAGATCATCGATCATCCAATTCCACAAGGATTCAAACTCCCAAACATCGAAACATTCGATGGAACTGACGATCCTCTTGAGCATGTCAATCATTTCACCACTATTATGAGGATCTTCCATGTCACTGATCAATTGTTATGCCAAGTATTCCCAACTACCCTCAAAGGGCAAGCTCGAACATGGTTCCACTCCTTGAGGCCCGGTACCATTACTAGTTTTACCGAGCTGACCAGGCAGTTCTCCGACCAATTCATCGCTAATCGAAGGATTGTTCGTGATCCATCTCATCTCTCTGGAATCCGCCAAAGTGAGGGGGAAACCCTCAAAGAATTCTTCCGACGTTTCACTGCAGAAGCCCGCCAGATCCCAGGAGTCGACCCCGAACTCCTGCGTGGAGTATTCCTAGGAGGTCTTCGTCCCAGCGGTTTCTACTCAGCGCTTATGAGAGAGACTGTTCCCAACTATCCAGATTTGGTGCACAGAATCGAGGCACAAATAGCCGCGGACGAAGCTATTGAAGCTCATCGACGGCAGTTCGATGGAGTACAAAAAAGGCAGAGAGATAAAGAGTCGACCCCTCAGCGCCAGGAAGGAAGATTCCCCGAGGAACGTCGAGCCAGGCAGCGCAGGCGTGACTTGCAGAGAGATCCTCCTAAAGATTATACCTCTCTCAACACTTCTCGCACCAACGTTTTGTATGCCATCCAGAATGAACCAGCATTGCAGCGACCAAGGCAACCGCCTCCAAATCCTAAGAACGATCAATCGAAGTATTGTGAATATCATCGGACGACCGGTCACACCACCGAAGATTGCGCTCGCCTAAAGGAGGAGATCGAGCGCTTGGTCCGCCTAGGACTGCTCGGTAGATTTCTGCAAGGAAGGGTCCAGGAACAGCAAGGTCCGCCTAGGCATCCCAGGGACCAGCAGAATGCCCCGCCGGCACCCGGGGGAGGAAGGCAAGTGGTAGGAAACATCAAAACCATTGCCGGATCACCTATTCTGACTATGCAAGTACTATCAGTTCACTCCGGAAAGGAGGCCCGCGAAGATAAAAGAAGTAAGCAAGACACCACCATATCATTTGGGGATGAAGACCTCATCGGCATCCGAATCCCGCATCAAGACCCGCTTGTAATTAGCGCTGGCATCGGAAACCCCTGCTACAATGTCAAGCGAATTCTTGTCGATAATGGCAGTTCAGTTGACGTCCTTTTCTCCACCACTCTGCAGAATATGAATATATCCCGGCAGCAGCTAACTCCGGCAGCTGGCCCGATATACGGCTTCGACAACCATCAGGTCCAAGTCATCGGAACAGTCACCCTACCAGTAACATTGGGAGAATTTTCAAGACAGATCACGCATGAAGCCCAGTTCGTGGTAGTAAACTCAAACTCAGCATACAACGCTATCTTTGGATGGCCCGTTCAGACCATCTTCAAAGCTATCCCATCTATTCCCCATCTAGCAATGAAGTTCCCTACTACAGGAGGAATTGGAATAGTGCGCGGAAATCAGGAAACCGCAAGGAGTTGTTGTTCCAAGCAAGCACATCCCACCGAGCCTACCACACTGAACATCGATGACTTCGACCTCAGAGATGAAGCAGCTCTACAGAGGGGGGCACCCATCGAAGGCCTAGTTGAAGTCCCCCTCTCTCCGACAGAACCAGATCGCATCATCCAGCTCGGTTCCCTCTTACAGGAGCGTGAGAGGGAAGAGTTAACAGCCTACCTCCGGAAGAATAAGGATATCTTCGCCTGGTCCCCGAAAGATATGCCTGGGATCGACCCTCAGATCATCCATCACTCCCTCAACATTAACCCCGCATGTAAGCTCGTCATCCAAAAGAAGAGGAATTTCGCCCCAGAAAGGCTCCATGCAATCAAAGAGGAGGTTGAAAAACTCCTTCGCGCCCAATTCATTCGAGAAGTTGGCTACCCCACTTGGGTGGCTAATGTTGTCTTGGTAAAGAAATCTTCGGGAAAATGGAGGATGTGCGTGGACTACACAAACCTCAATCAAGCTTGCCTTAAAGACAGTTTTCCACTTCCCAGGATAGATCAGTTAGTTGATTCAACCGCCGGACATCAGCTACTTAGCTTCATGGACGCCTACTCCGGGTATAACCAGATTCGAATGAACCAAGCCGACGAAGAGCACACGGCTTTCCGTACCGACAAAGGGATTTATTGTTACAGAGTAATGCCATTCGGACTTAAGAACGCAGGAGCTACCTATCAGCGACTCATGAACAAAATCTTTAAAGAACTCATCGGCAGGTCCATGGAAGTGTATGTAGACGATATGCTAGTTAAGAGCGTTCGTCGGGAAGACCATTTGGAAAACTTGGAGAAATGTTTCAAAATCCTCAGACAGTATGGAATGAAACTTAACCCTAGCAAGTACGCCTTCGGAGTCACTTCGGGGAAGTTTCTAGGGTTCATGGTTACCCAGCGCGGAATAGAGGTCAATCCTGAAAAAATTAAGGCTCTCGAAGAAATGTCTCCACCCAGATCGCTCAAAGATGTACAGCGATTGAACGGAAGAATCACAGCACTATCCTGATTCCTGGCTCGGACGGGGGACAAATACCTCCCCTTCTTCAAAATCCTCCGAGGAGCTCGAAGCTCAGGATTTCAATGGACAGATGAGTGTTAGTCGGCCTTTGAATCCTTAAAGCAATACCTTGCTTCTCCCCCACTTCTATCCAAGCCAGCTCCCGGAGAGATCCTCTTTTTGTATCTCGCCATCACACCAGCAACATTGAGCTCAGACCTAGTTAAGGATGAAGGAGGAATTCAGCGCCCCATATACTATCTCAGTAAAATCCTTTCTGATTCTAAAACTCAGTACCCGGCTGCAGACAAAACAGCCTTAGCACTTGTCTTCTCCGCCAGAAAACTTCGTCCCTACTTCCAAGCGCACACCGTTAAAGTCCTAACCGAGTTACCACTCCGAGCCATTCTCCAAAAACCTGAAGCATCTGGTCGACTGGTTAAGTGGGCTATCGAGTTGGGCGAATTCGACATCCACTTCCTCCCGCGCCCCGTCATCAAGTCTCAGGTTTTGGCTGACTTTATCGTCGAGAACACTCTACCAGCGGAAGCAGAAGTTGCGCCAGCAGAGGTCGGACAAACATGGACCCTATACGTAGATGGGGCCTCAGGAGTAGAAGGCGCTGGAGCAGGCTTGCTCCTTATTAATCCAGAGCTCGTTACCCTAGAATATGGACTCTGACTAAAATTCCCTGCTACAAACAATGTGGCAGAATACGAAGCCCTCATCGCAGGAATCAGGCTCGCCATCAGCTGCCAAGTCAAGCAGCTGACCGTTTACTCTGACTCACAACTTGTTGTCTCGCAGGTAGAAAGAGAATTTGAAGCCAAGAATGAACAGCTAGCCAGTACTTGCAGCTCGTCAAGTCTCTTCTCATCCAAATCCCACAATTCCAAATTATGCATATCCCTCGAGAGCAAAATAACAAGGCAGATGCCCTGTCAAAGCTAGCCACATCTTCGACGCAATACCAGACAAGAAGGCGCCGGGTAGAAGAAATAGTTTTCCCCGGTATTCATGGCCCGTGGGAAGTAACAGAAGTCAATGAAGCAGAAGAGTCATGGACATCCCCGCTAATCGCCCATTTGAAGGGCCAACAGCCACCGGAAGATCAAAAGGAGGCTCGCCGCCTGAGAATGAGAGCGGCATCATTCACCTTGATAGATGAAGAACTGTACAAACGATCCTTCGCAGGACCCTACCTGAAATGCCTATCAGAAAGAGACGCCGAGTACGCGCTCCGCGAAGTCCACCAAGGAGTATGCGGCGAACATCTAAGAGGAAAGGCCCTAGCCAGGAAAATCCTACGACAAGGATTTTATTGGCCAACCATGAAGAAGGAGGCGACAGAGTTCGTCCAAAAATGTAGGAGTTGTCAAGTGCACGCTAACGTTCCCCGGAAGCCCCCGGTAGCCCTCACGTCACTACAAGGAGCCTGACCGTTTGCACAGTGGGGGATAGATCTCCTTGGACCTTTGCCCCTAGCTTCTGGTCAGAGGAAATTCATCATTATGACAATCGATTATTTCACCAAGTGGGTCGAGGCAGAACCACTGGCCAAGATAACCGAAGAGAATGCCAAATAGTTCGTCTGGAAGAATATCATATGTCGCTTCGGCATACCGGCAATCATCATCACCGATAACGGCACCCAATTCACTGGAAAATCCTTTACCAAGTTATGTGAAGATTTAAAGATAGAGTTGCGGCACACAGCAGTATCACATCCGCAATCCAATGAGCAAATCGAAGTAACCAAACGTACTGTCCTAAAGGGATTAAAGACACGGCTAAAAGATGCTGGGGGGCAATGGGTGGACGCTCTTCCTAATGTGTTATGGGCATATCGCACCACAGAGAGGACGCCTACAGGAGAAACTCCGTACAATCTCTGCTATGGAACAGAGGCTATTATCCCGGTCGACATCGGCGTCCCTAGTCCCCGGACATCCAACTTTGATCCCCAGACAAACGATGAGGCGCTCCGTGACAACCTCGACTCGATCTTCGAAGTACGCAAAGAAGCCGCTCTCCGCGCCGCCGCCTACCAACAACGCACGGCCCGCTACTACAACCGCCAAGTAAAGGCCCGCCCGATCAACGTGGGAGACCTGGTCCTTCGCACCTTGGAGGCCGCCGGAAAGGGAACACAAGGAGACAAGCTATCTCCAACATGGGAAGGACCGTTCATTGTTACCGCCATGATAAAACCAGGCACGTACAAGTTACGAAACGCCGAAGGAAAAACTCTCCCTCGCACGTGGAACGCGCAAAATCTGCGCCGCTTTTACCAGTGATACATTATGATTCTTTTATGCAACAGTTTTTAATTCAAGACTATATGATTCATATAAGTCGCGAGCCTGATCTCGTGCAAACTATTATTCAAAGAGTTGCATTTTACTTTCTACAAATATGTTCTAACAAGATTTAGGGTCTCCCTAACCCGTCCAACACCGTGGGGGCCTGTCCCCATCGCAAAGAAGCCGCATGCCAGCCCTGCGCACAAAGCCGTGGACCAGTTCCACGCAACAAAGCCGCGGGCCAGCCCTGCGCACAAAGCCGTGGACCAGTTCCACGCAACAAAGCCGCAGGCCAGCCCTGCGCACAAAGCCGTGGACCAGTTCCACGCAACAAAGCCGCGGGCCAAAGCCGTGGACCAGTTCCACGCAACAAAGGCGCAGGCCAGCCCTGCGCACAAAGCCGTGGACCAGTTCCACGCAACAAAGCCGCGCACAAAGCCGTGGACCAGTTCCACGCAACAAAGCCGCAGGCCAGCCCCGCGCACAAAGCCGTGGACCAGTTCCACGCAACAAAGCCGCAGGCCAGCCCTACGCACAAAGCCGTGAACCATTTCCACGCAACTAAGCCACAGGCCAGCCCTGCGCACAAAGCCGTGGACCAATTCCACGCAACCAAACCACAAGTCAGCTTTGCGCACGAAATCATGAACCCGCTATACATGAGCACCTCCGCAGGAGTCTACTCCCTCTCTATTTTTATAAAATCAAAGACGATTCAATCAAAATCTCAAACACTTGAGAGGGCGCCACCAACGTGGAAAACACATATCCGCGCAGGCCATATGGCAATGACGTACAAATAAAGCTATCATAAAAAACAATGAATTTGAGCTCTAAGCGGCAACAATCTCAAAAGCTACAACGAAAGCAAAATGACGACAAATATATGACAAAACATACAACAACAGACAAGCACTACAGCTACTCTTCATCAGCATCTGAGCCGGAGCACTCATCCCCTGAAACGTCCGCAAAGCTGAAACTGGAGGTGTCGCACCCAAGACGCTTCCCTACGAAGCAAAAGGCCTTCGAGACGCCGCGGCGGAGCGCTAGCTCGCGTATATCATCCATGTGAGGCTCCACTTCCTTGGACCAAATATCATCACGAACCTCCTCCGCAATCAGGCTACGATCTCGCATGTAGTCCAGGGACTCTAGGTACTCAGCAAGACCTGCAGCCTTCAGCTCCGATGCATGGTCATCAGAAGACAGAACCACCACCTGCGCCTTCGCCGCCCGAAGCTGAGTCTCAAGGCCTGAAATCTCCTCTCGCGTCGCTTGCAGTTGGGATCCCAAGCCAGATGTCTCCTCCTTTGCGTGCTTCAGCATCTGAGTAGTCCTCTCCACCAGAGCCCTCTCCACATCTAGGGCAGCACGCGAATCTTCTAGCTCAGACTTCAACTCTGAGCCAATTCGATGGAGACGCGCAATATCCCGGTCATGCTCCTCCTTCAAGGAGGAAAGTGAGCTCATCGACAACCGAAACTTCTCCTGCAAAGCGAGATATCCGTCCTTCAAGCTCACATAATGATCATTCCAGGTCACTACAATCTACGCCTGAGTCTCGATCTGCAAAAGAAAGACACACCATCAGCCACTTTCAAACAAAAGAAGAAAGAAAAGGAGACAGTCAACCCCTTACCGCCTCGCTCATCGCTCTCAAGGAAGAAGACATTCGAGGAGCCGCCGTGCTGACGGGCGCCGGAAGAACTGGAGAAACAAACGACCGCACCTCTGGAGCTGGGCCGTCAGAAACCACCACCACAGCATCAAAGTCACCAACATGAGCCGTCATCGTCTTCCTCTTACGGCCACCTCCCTGAGAAGACATCGCCACCTGAGTTGTGCCCGCCGAAATACCACATCCCAACAGTCGCTTTTCCTCTACATAAATATATATGTTGAAGAGACGATTGGCCAGCTCACGAGGCTCAGAGAATCCCAGCACTGGGGAGAAGTCACGCTCCATCCCTCTCACACGACGGCAACGATCGGGAAGCGCATTCCACACCTCAGGAAGACCCTATGAGTTCTTCACATATCCGAAAAAATTATTACCGTGGCGACGATCTTTACGGGCCTCAAACTCCAACCAGACTTTGTTGCTGCGCACCTCAATCCGTTCGCCACCATCAAGGCGAACGTCGCACCAGTCCCGAAACTGATCCAAAGAAAGCGAGCTCCCATGCTCACGAAAGAAAGTAACCAAGCCCATAATTCGGACGACCCCAGTCGGAGCAAACTGGGAAACGGGGACTCCACAGAACTTCAAAATCTCTATCACCTCATCGCAAGGCGGAAACCGGAAGCCGGATCCAAGGGAAATGTCGCAAATCGTCATCCACCCACGAGGGGGGTTCTGAACCCGCTCCTCGGGCCGCGGGATCCTCACCATCAAGTTTGAAGGAAGCCCGTACTTCGCCCTCCAAATCTCTATGCCGTCCTCAGTCAAGGAAGAGCGCAAGCGCATCGGACCTGAGGAACGTTTTGTCACCTGCACACGACAAAGAAATAAAATCAGTTCGCAGTTACAAGACCTCAAAGTGCAAGATCCGGCCCGCACAACCCGCGCGCGCGGCCAGCGCGCGCGGCCAGCGCGCGCGGCCAGCGCGCGCGGCCAGCGCGCGCGGCCAGCGCGTGCGGCCAGCCCGCACGGCCAGGGCGCGGGGCCTGTGCAGCCTGCGTGCGCGTCCAGCGCACGCACGGCCGGCGCACGCCGCCAGCGCGCGCAACCAGCGCCCGCCCCCGCGGCCCTTCCTCGCATGCGCCACCTCAACGCCCGGTCTCCGTCCGCTTGCGTCCTACGCCCGTACGGCGAGCCTCCGCACAACCTGTTACCTTGGAACCTCGCTCCACCGCCGTAGCCTCGGAACTCGCACCGGCACTCGCCATAAGAACAAAGAACGAAGAAAATCCCTCCTTGCGCTCTCTTCTTTCCCGGACCAAAGGGATTTGGGGGGCATTTGATGGGATTCTCCCTCATTTTATAAGGAAAAAGGAGCCCCCCCCATGATCTCCATGAGGGAAAATCATGGGTGGGCCCCACCCCCCATGATCTCTCATGGAGATGATGGGGGCGGGACCCACTCCCCCGCTTCATGGAAGGAAACCGCCTAGCCGCCACCGCCTAGCCGGCCTAACCGCCTGGCCGCCTGACCAGACCGCCGGCTGGCCGCCTCCTAAGGCCGTCGCCTCGCCGGCCTAGCCGCCGCCTAGCCGCCACCGCCTAGCCGGCCTAACCGCCTGGCCGCCCGGCCAGATCGCCGCCTGGCCGCCTCGCCAGGCCACCGCCTAGCCGGCCTAGCCGCCGCCGCCTAGCCGCCACCGCCTAGCCGGTCTAACCGCCTAGTCGCCGTCCGATTAAGGGGGTAACCACCCACTATCCCACCACTTTAGTGGTGGGGCCCGCCATGATCCTCCCCTAGAGGCTATAAAAGGACCCCAGGGGCTCTTCATTTCTCACTTTTTCTCTTCTACGATTCTTCTCCCTCTTCCTCAGGCGAGAGCTCTCCCGCCTCCTCTACCGTGTCGGCCACCTCTCGCCGCCAGCCACCAGCGGCAACCAGCGGCCACCAGCGGCCACCAGCGGCCATCAGCGTCCACCAGCGACCTCCAGCGGCCACCAGCGACCATCAGCACCCGCCATCGGCTATTGGCACCCCACCAATGCGCAGTTGGGAAGGAGACGCTCAAAGTCATAGGAAGTCGAGCGAAGAAGACAGTCGAAGCCCGCAAGCGCGCCGCCCCCGGGCGCACGCGCCAGAAGCATCCCGCGCATTCCACCGTGTAAGTCACTTTGACGGAGCAGTCTGTTGCCCGCCGACAGTTATAGTCATCCTCTCACCCCGCAAGTTGTAACGGGAGCGGCCTGTCGCCCCGATTCACTCAACACACTGTAATCACCCTGATGTAGTGGATTTTGACTGGCAGCGAACCGGTCACGTGGTTTTTCACCCGGTTGAAGGGTTTTCCACGTTAAAACTCTTTGTGTACATTTCCCCTCTTCAACTGACTGTGTGCGCGCTCGACCGCTCCGTGAGCTGAGACGGTCCAGATTATCCGGATCGACCGGAGCGCCGAGTTTGGCCGCAACAATAGGATAATTTTCCGGTGTATGAAGTCTTCAATCCGATTGAGTGATCCTTGTAGGAAACCTAAAAAAATGTTGTCAAATGAAAATGTTTTGGTGCTTACATTTTCTACTTCGCGTAGATCCTTACAGTTATGTTATGACCTTATTTTACAGTTATAAGGTTTATGGGTTGTATAGCAAGCTCTTTTACTTAGGATTCCAATATTTTTTTATATCGTTTCATGATTCCAGTTGTAAGTTCTCCAATATTTTTTTAATCATTTCGTGATTCCAGTTGGCAGGGCAGTAGACTATCACTATTATACTTACATTTCCTGTTCGTTTGTAGCGTCTTACAGACTGTTTTTTAGGTATAATTACAGGTGTAATTATAATTATTTTTTTGATAAAATTATAGTTGTAATTGTTGTTTCAGATATAATTACAGTTACAATTGTAACTTGTAAATTGCAGTGGTAGATATAATTCAACTCATTAACTATAGTTCAAAATTTGTGTAAAGCTTTTCGCTGTTTTGTTAGTCTTGCTCCATGCATTTAAAATTTAAAATATAAGTACAATTCAAATTTTGACAGGCAATTTTTTAACTTTTCAATTCAAAATTCTAGTTGTAAGTTCTGTGTTTCTTATTGTTCTTTGTTTATTATGTTTTGGTTTGTAATATATTTTGTCGATAGGTGATATCTCAGACAAGTTTCTGGGTTTTTTTATTTCTCTTTTGATCCGAGAACAACAACTAAGATTAATTAAGAATACATGTTGTTTTGATTATATTTATATATGCTAATTTTAAATTATTTTTGTAGTGCATGTGAGTAACTATCTCAATTCTAGATGTGCGGAGTTCACATTTAGATTGAATGATCAACCTTTGTTGGACGTTTTGGAGGAGGAATTCAAGAAAATTTTGAGCGAAGTTGGTGTTCTTCAGCTTTCTGAAATGCCCAATTTGTCTCAAAATATTCATATGCTTTATGTTCTTGTACGGGCTTTCAATAGGAATAAACATATATTTTTACTATTTACAGTTAACAAGGTTGCCTTGATTTTGGGTCTACCAAACCGTGGACTGAACTTTACATTTGTTAAACTACCATGCAGAGATTTAAGCCATAAAGATATGATCGAGGAAATGAATAATCTCACAATCGATGATTGGTCTCCAACATTGGAGAGTAGGAGAGTGGATGCCTTCATAAGGTATTTAGTGGTTGTTTTCTTCTTCTTGTTGAAAAAAGTGAAGATCTCAGGTTCCTTACATAAAATTCATGGTTTACCGACCTTCATAAAGTACAACTAGCGGAAGACAATTCATCGTTTTCTACTATCTCAAGTTGATGTTTTAAGCCAACCAAGTGTAGTAAAAAAAAGTTACTGTAAATCTAGGATATCCGGAGGGATGCGTTACTATATTATTGGTAAGAAGGATTAATTTCAATGCATATTCTTTATATTAATCATTTTATATTAATATTTTTTTTGCCTTGTAAGTGTGGCTATATAAGCACACAAATATGCAGGTGGTTGTGAATGAATTAGCAAAACCAAGAGTTTGTAGGTGGTCGACTTAAATAAGTTACATAGCTCATTTTTGCTTTAATCTACTTATGCAACTACAAACAATAAATGAGGTCAGTACGTCTTAATTAATTGTAACTGTAATATGATTTATTATAGTGGCGTTGCAACATGTTTTTTGTTGTGTTGTAAGTTAAAGCAAAGTTCTTGGACATTTTGAAGAATGGGGAATCTTTACACGAGGAAGAAGAGCAAGATTCTGACTTTGAACTAGTGAAGAAGATGGGGGCGGAAGTTAATGAATTTGATGAGTAGGCTGATTTAGAGTTAAAAATCAAGATAGAAGATTATGTAAATAGTACCGAAGAACAATGACTTACCTCTAAAATTGAAAAAAAAAATTGTTAAAGAAAGCTAGGAGAGATATGGCGAATAGAAAGGTACAGAAGGAAGAGAGAAAACAAGCTGAATAATCATTATTCGATGAGGGGTGGTAGGGACTAGAGGTCCGTCTCTAGTCCTTTATTAAAGCGAAAATTTGAAAGAAAGTGGAAACAATAAGATATTTTTGTGAATCATGGTTTATCATGCTGGAAAACGATAAAGATAACGTTATTACTAATAGTTTAGTTAAAAACGCCAAGTCAAGAAATACTAGAAAGAAAAAAGCATCAGATAGCCCTTTAAAAGGCATAGGAAAGGAAAAGGAAGAGAATAGTTACCCTAGCAGACCATACATACCGACTTTGTCGCGTGAGATTATAGATCTTATGCTGGAAAAATGCCCCCCAAAGGTAGTATTACTTTTGCATACAATGTATATATTTTAATAAATCAATGTTACATAGTTGATGAGTTCCACCATCATTTATAGAAAAAAGACCCCCCCCCCCATAATCTCCTCCCAAAGTAGGATCATGGGATGACCACTCCCCCCATGAATCCTCATAATGAGAAAATCATGTGGGGTGGGACCCACTCCCTCTCCCATGGAGGAGAACCGCCGCCACTGGGTAGGCTGCCGCCGCCGCTGGCCGGCCTGACCACTGCCGCCGGTCGGACCCCCCTTCGGCCTTGCCACGACTGGACCGCCGCAGCAGGCCGTGGCCCAATCGCATCCGGCCGCCGGCCGCGCCCTGGCAGGCCACGACTAGGCAGCGAGCCTTGCCGCGGTAGGCCGCCGGCCTAGCCGTGGCCGGCCACGGCCGGCCTAGCTACCGGGTTGGCCGAGCGACGGCCGACCAGGCAGCGGGCCTCACCGCGACCGGCCTGGCCGCGCAACAATCGGCCAGGCCGCAGGCCTCCCCGCGGCTGGCCTAGCCGCGGCCGGCTGGCTAGGGCTGACCACGGCCGGCCTAGCCGCGGCCGACCATGGCCGGCCCTAGCCGCCGGTCTGATTAGGTCTGGTTTTGGCTGGATAGGTATAGTCAGTGTCAGTATAGTTAGTATTAGCAGGTTTTCCTTCCAGATAGTTTATGTAAGAAGAGAATTTTCTAATATTTTGGTTGTTGCTGTGATTTATCACCCTCAGATTAGATAAAATAGCCTTTTCTACCAGGTTCTGTCTGTAGGCATCGAGTGTAGCCTTAGGCGTTGAGTGTAAGCTGAGGTAGTAGTCGGTTTCTAACCTTAGTATAAAAGCGTTGAGTGTGGTGAACACGCTCAACTCTTAGCTTTTCAGTCTGGAGACTAAGTAAAAAGCGTTGACAGCGTTGAGTGAGGTGAGCTCACTCAACGCCGTCTGCCTTGATAATTTTTCTTAAGTCTTTTGGCGTTGAGTGAGCTCAGTTAGGCTCACTCAACGCCGTCTTGTCAGACAAAATTTTTAAGTCTTTTGGCGTTGAGTGAGTTGAGCTCACTCAACGTCGTCTTGTCATGTAGTTTTTCTAAGTCTTTTGGCGTTGAGTGAGTTGAGCTCACTCAACGTCGTCTAGTCAGGCAGATGTTCTAAGTCAAAAGCGTTGAGTGTGGTGAACTCACTCAACGCCGTTGGCTGTTTAGCGTTGACAGCATTGAGTGAGCTTAACTCACTCAATGCCGTCGTCCAGTGAGAGATTTCTTTTGCGGCCAAGTCTTTTGGCGTTGAGTGAGTGAAGCTCACTCAATGTGGCGTCGAGTAAACTCGACGCCTTCCCTGCTTAGTGTTTGACGTTGAGTGAGTGGTACTCCCTCAACGCGACGTCGAGTGGACTCAACGCTTTTTCCTTAAGCTGGTGTTTTCTCCCGAGTTTGTTAGTGTGGGTTTTATTTCGGTTTGGTGATGTTTTCGGCTAGTTTTGAAGGTCGAATCATGAATTATGGCAGATGGTTACTCTGGTTTTCTTGACAGGGATGTTTGGGTATAGAGCCGTGGCCACCACTGATTTAGCCCCAGTTTGCGCCGGTGTGTTGGACCCCAAGGCTGCATTGGTGGCCCCTGAGTTATTTGGATCTGGTTGTTTGGATAAGGGCTGTTTTTTGTCACCAACCTAGATCCATGGTTTTACCACTGCTAATAATTCGCAAGTTAGGACTGTTAGTTACTTTCCCTTTTTAAAATTACTATTTTTGGCATATGTTTGCCTTGTTGCTGCTGCAGGTTTTTAGCAAGACTTGTTGCTAAATTCTCGCACTTGGTGCGCTTTGATTATTCCTTAGACAATGTCTTACTTTTGCTGCCTCGTTTATTTCCTTTTGCTGAGTTTGATAGCATTCTATTGTAAGGGTTTGGTAAATCCCTTCCTTTTTATTGCTTATGATCTAATGCTCTATTTCTATTTGATTATATTCTTGCTAAGGTGTTCTTTCTTTGAATGCCCCAGGTTCAGAGCAGTAGTCGGTTGAGCGGGTAGTTTTCTTTTGGGGGCTTTCTAGTGATCTCCTGGGTTGTTGAGATTCCTCTTCCTCATCTTTGTGAGGTAAATCTTTTCTTGTTTCCTTCTGTATAGACATGCATACTCACCAGTGGGTTCATGTCAGGTTGTTGACGTCCACTGGTGGTTTTTTTTGGTGATGCTAAGTATGTGACTTAAACTACTGTTTTTGCCTTTATGAAGGTTGTTTACTTGCTCTCTGAGAACGCTTTATGCTAGGATGCATGTTAGGTATTTTAACTCATAAAAGCATTACTATATATACTTCATACATGCCATATTTCTAAACCTAAAGTACTATTTTCCAAAGTAACGTAAAGACTATTTTCATATTATACTAAATTTAGAGTCCTGCATTTCATGAGTTGTCCTTCGGGGACGTTTACGCTCATGTAGGATGTCAAATCACCTTAACCAAGGTATTTTCCGCTGTGTATAAATATATTTTACTTGTGCACTAGTTGATCCACTGTGCTGAGGGATAAGGTCGTCCAACTTAATTGGATTTCAATCATAATAAAATATGATTTTTTGTTAAACCTTAGAGTCTGGAGTTTTCCCTGAACGTCTGCAGTTATCCCTTGCATGGCGTGGCATCATGGCGCGTATTTTCCCCTACTCTGATATAATTTAATTGATGAGGAAATGCGGGTCGTGACACTGGCAGCCTGGTCACAGCAGGTTGCCGGTCGTGCCCCGGCAGGCCACGGCCAGGCAACAGGCCAGCCGCAGTAGGCCGCGGCCAGGCCGGCCAGCGGGAAGGCCTCCGGCTTAGCCGTGGTCGGCCACGGCCGGCCTAGCCGCCGGCCTGGCCGCGCGATGGCCGACCAGGCCGCAGGCCTCACCGCGGTCGGCTATGGCCGGCCAACCGCAGTCGGCCATGGCCGGCCTAGCCGACGGCCTGGCCGCGCAACGGCTGGCCAGGTCGCAGGCCTCCCCGCCGTCAGACACGACTGGTCTAGCCACCGGCCTGGCCGCGCCGCGGCCGACCCGGCCGGCCTCGCCGGCCTCGCCGGCCTCGCAGCGGCAAGCCTCAACCAGGCCACGACAGGCCTCCGCGCCGACCACCAGGCCGACCAGCCCCACCACCGGCCGCCCGGCCGGCCCCACCACCGGCCGCCCGGCCGGCCCCACCACCGGCCGCCCGGCCGGCCACCTCCGCCGCCATGGCGACCCGTCGCCGTGGACGTCCCCTCCACCGTCTGATCGGGAGGAGACTCTCCTCTCCATCCGATCAGGAGGGTAACCACCTAATAACCCCCTATATTAGTGGTGGGGCCCGTCATGATCCTCCTCCGGAGGCTATAAAAGGAGCCTCAGGGCTTCCTCATTCTTCACTTTTTCGGCTCCCGGTCATCTCCTTCCTTAGGTGATAGCTCTGCCGGCCACCTCCCTCGAGTCAGCCTCCAGCCGTCGCGCACCACCAACGGCCACTAGCGGTCACCAACGGTTACCAGTGGCCACCGGCGCACCACCAGCCCGCCACCAGCAGAAAAATGCCCAAGTCCTAGAGCAAGCCCAAGGAAGAAGGCGACTCCTGCAAGCAAACGCGTGTCGCCCCAGCGCCAGAGAACTAGGATCATCCCTCGCATTTCAACACCCAAGTCACTCTAGTGGCGTAGCCTGTTGCCCGCAGGGAGTCATAGTCTCTCTCTCTTTCCCCAAGCTGTAACGGGAGCGGCATGTCGCCTCGATTCCCCAAACATATTATAATCACCAGAAGTTAGTAGAATTTGACCGGCACAGACCTAGTCACGTGGTTTTTTTACCCATTTTAGGGGTTTTTCCACGTCATCACACCCTGTGTCAACTTCATATTTTCATTGACTGTGCGTGCGCTCGACCGCTCCGTGAGCTAAGGCGGTCCAAGAAACAACCGGTCCGACCGGGGCATCGAGTTAGTCCGCAACAATAATAATGTTTTTTTGGCTATTTTCAGTAGCATTGTTGTTTTGAATAGTGGAACTATCTTGATGACAAGAGGAGCTATAGATGACCTGCTTGAAGGTCGGTGGTTGCATAACACACATTTAAATGCATATGAATTGCTACTCAGTTCCAGAAACAAGTTATCAAAGACAAATCTAAAGACTTTTCTTTTTGTTTCTTTTGACTATGTTTGTAAGTACATTTTCACAATGTTATAACTTTCATTACACATTGTGTTGATGTTTATTAAGCTTGCTCCACAGTACTTTAGGAGAAGCAATATGCGGATCACTAAATGTCTAATCAGTTATTTAACCAAAACAAATGTCAAGAACAGTTAACTTATTATCATGTCTTGCCACTTGATAAATCACTGGGTCTTATTGGTGTGTCGTTTAAAGGATTATAAATGGGAGTTTTATGACTCAATGAAAAGAAAGCGTCACTTTTCAGGTCTACCCAGATTGGTGAGCTTTTAAAAAACAATGAACCACTATTAAAATCTCTAAACATTTATTGATTTTGTGAGCTTTCTTATAGGTAAACTTATTCCATGAAGAGGCAACTGAAGCATTGCCATCCGACATTAATAATTGGCCAATTATAGAAGTTTTTTGGCTTGAATCAACAAGGAAATGGTGATTACTGCGAGGTATTTGTTCTCAAATTTATGGAGGCGATGATTTCAATGAAAGCAATATCCTGGAGGGAATGCAGGTCTTGGCCAGCAAAGACGGCGAAATTCCGTGCAGAAATTGTAGCGAATTTAATTACAACATTCGCAAAAGTTACTTGACTTTGAACATGTTATGGGCTCTGAACTTTTGCATGCGTGCTTTGATACCTTAATTTGCTTTATAACTATAATTTTTTTGGGTAGTTTATAGTAGCATGTGACATTTTTTGCTGCCTTAATTTGATACCTTTATTTGCTTTACATTTCCTGCTTAATTTGCTACCTTAATTGTGGGTAGTATATAGTTGTCAAATGAAAAAAATTTGATGCTTACATTTCCTGCTCTCTGTGTAGTTGCTTACAGTTATATTATGACCTTATTTTATAGTTATAAGGTTTATGGGTATATATAGTTTGTTGGTTGCGAATCTATTTTTTTTTTTGTATATCGTTTCAAGATTCCAGTTGTAAGTTCTCTATTATTTATGATTCTCATTTGTAGCTGCTTACAGTTAGGTTTTTATGTATAATTACAGTTGTAATTATACTTTTTTAGACATAATTTCAAATATAATTATAGTTGTAAATATAATTACAGTTGAAATTGTAAGTTATAAATTACAGTGGTAGATATAGTTACAGTTGTAATTACAGCTCAAACTTTTGCTACCTTAATGTGCCTATTTAGATTATTTCTATGGAAACATGTTATTAATTAAGTCACGAGACATAGCGAACTCACAGTCAGGATGTGTGATATAACAATATAAAGATAGTTTTTTTTTTCATAATTTGCAATTTGAACTATAATGTTTCTTACACACCCCAAAATAGATTTAAACATAGATTTCATCTAAAAGAAGAAGATATCATGACTTATATACATTTGTAATATTTGGGAAATTAAATGTCAAATTCATGAGATAGTCATCCTGTAATTCCAAACAATTTGATGTTTCGGGGGAGGGGGGGGGGAGTTGAATGTCGGTCGTAATTGTAATCACCCATGAAGTTCAACTCTTTGCTCGTGCGTAGCTCATCATCGACAACGATATCCTTTTTTTGCCAAAGTTTTCCCCTGCAAATAAATAAAACAAAACAAATAAGTAAAACTGCATCATAAAAAAGATAATAAGTTATTAATTGCCCATGTTTATAATGAAAGCGGTAAAAATTACGTCTATTTTTAGTCCCTCGTTCCTAGTGGTCCTTCATACGAGCATTGCTTGCACCTTTTGCCCTCTTCATTCGTGGATCCTTAATAGTTGATAGATTATTAGGATTTTTCTCATCTACAAATCCTTTCTTTTGCATCTTATCTTTATTCAGCATCTCATCCGTGTACATAGACAACTCATTCATAACATTCATAATATGGATTTTTGCAGGTTCGTAGTTCTCAATACGGGTAGCTAAATTGTAACTAAAACACATAAAGTGGTTTCTAAATATCTTATTCGAATCATACTCTAGAGTAGATGTGTGTTGGAATTGAAAGGTACATGTCCTTTTTTTTGCTTCAGTAGTGAAGCGTTTGAGCTCATATTTCAATGGAATTTATCTTATGTTTTTGAAATTATAAACCCTTAAAATATGTTGGCATAATAGTCATTTGGTTTCAAATCCTCAACATGATCAATCTGAATCAAATGTGATCGAGTTGAAGTTTACAAATCATCTCTTATCATCCTCAGAACCATCACAGAGTTTTGTTACGAATAACATGTGCTCATCATCATTTCGTGTTTCATCCACTATGCATAATCCAACTGCCCCCTCCATGTACGCTTTCTCAAAAATTCCATACATTTTTTGAGTGTATAGTTTTAATGTGTGCTTTAATAAGAGACATTTCTTGTGCTTCAAGGTAACTACATCATGCTTGCTTTTGAAATTATCCTTACGCTCACCCCTACGCCATGATGCAACATGCCTTTCTAAATCGAGAAAATACTCAACTATGGAACTAGTACCCTTGGAACACCCATGCAAGCAATTATTGGCGGATTTATTTCTTTGGGTTGATAAAATTCCAAGGTCCAACACATCCTTATTAAAAGCAGTTGACCACTTCCTCTTAGCATTGTGCAAATCCTTCATCCATTTGTTATCTCGTAGGTTGCCTCTCATGATCATCTCATATCAATATCTATCAAACTCAATTTCTGCATCCCACTTTTTCATGCATTGATAGAAAAATACACGAATACTACTATCGTGGTTAAAACTAGGAACTTTAGAAGGCACCTTTTTGGAATGTGTCATTAGCACAACTGATGTGTGAACACTAGCTCAATAATAACAGACGTAGTTTGATCTTGATCTGTAAAAATAGATATTGATTCCTTGTTATCAACACATTTCAATAATGTCTCAAAAACCCAGCAGAATGACTCGATAGTTTCTTCAGCAATGAAAACCCCTCCTATGAAGATATTTTACCAATATTGATGTTTTAAAACAATGAAAGGTGCACATGCAAGATTATACTTATTCAATCGATACATGTTATCAAAAATCAAAATGTCACAAAAACAGTCGTAATCGAGTTTGCTATGTCTATCCATCCAGAAGAAACATGTCAACATGTTAAGCTCATCCGTTCGGACATGGTACAAAAACATGTTATCATTCAATTGCTTCTCCTATAATATCTCAAGCAAGTTAGTTGTGTCTCTGTTTTAAATTAACATTGATCTTTCATACTGAATGTTGTTAAAGACATCTGTCTTGTAAAAACCAATATTTTCAGGACCTCTAGTTTCATCGAACATAAAGTTGTATAAATCAACTTGTCATGGTTTTCATAAGATTATCCTGCATTTCAGATATGGAACGGCGAGATCTCAATAAATGACTCTCTTTCTCTATTGCGAGTGGGTGAGTGTGTTCCTCGACAAATTTTGTTACTGTCTAATTTTTGCCATCTATATGGGCATAGAAATGAATATAGGCAAGACAACTTGTGCGCGTATCTAATTTGCGGTGCTTCTTCGGTGACGCCTTTATTCGCTTATTTCCAGCTTTTGAACAACAATACTCTCTAGTTTTGAAAGTTCTTATATGTGTCCAATACATAACGTGTTTCTTTCGCACACTAAATCCAATTCGATGTGCATAATCACAATATATTGTATAAGTCTCTTCCTCTGAATGCACGACTAGGAACACAATGAAATCAGTTTAAAAGAAGACAACAAATGACATTTTAACTACAATTAAAATTACAGTTCAAAAAAATAATTATACTTATATAAAATATCTAACCACACATACATTATAGTCAGATACAATTTGAAAAACAATTAAAATTACAGTTAGCAATTACAATTCAAAAAAAACTATAAGGTCAATTATAAATTACAGTCAATTACAGCTCAACATAGAGCTCAAAGTATCAATTAACAATTACAGTAAAATATCTAACATTATAGTAAATTAATTTCAGTCCCCAAAACCAATTAAATTACAGTTATAAATAATGGTAAATTTCCAATCATGCATACATTTGAAAGTTAAAATTACAGTTAAAATTTATAATTCTGGAAACCATTATAATTACAGTTAAAATTTACAGTCCAAAAACAAATCATAATTACAGTTTCAAAAATATCTAACATTAGAGTTGATCTGTATCGGTTCTAAAAAACATCAACTTTCTTGTTATGAATTACGGAATTATAGTAAAATATCTAACATTAGAGTAAATTTCAGTCGCAAAAACCAGTTAAAATATTACAGCTACAAATTATGGTAAACTTTGAATCATCCATACAGGTCAAAGCTAAAATTTCCTTTAAAAGTTACAGTTCCAAAAATCATTATAATTACAGTTCAAAACACACATTATAATTATAATTCCAAAAATATCGAACATTAGAGTTGATCTGTGTCGGTTCTAAAAATATCAACTTTATTGTTATAAATTAAGGAATTTATTAAAATAAAGTTATATACAATCCAATACAATTCCAATACAACTCCAAAAATATCGAACATTAGAGTTGATCTCTGTAGGTTCTAAATATATAAACTTTCCTGTTATAAATTAAGGAATTTATTAAAATAAAGTTATATACAATCCAATACACTGTCATTTAAAACCTCAAAAATACATTAATTAAAAAATTAAGCACGATATGAAGATTTACAGTTGTTTCCGAAGCCACGAGGGAATCACTTCTGGTCCGTTCGGCGGGACGGAAATGGCTTTCCGGAATTGGTTTTGTGTCACAGTAAAACCAATTCTTGTGTTCGGCGGGACAGAATTGGAGCGGAATTGGCTTTGGGCTAACGGTTTTAACCCTAAGTTAAAAAAGCCGATCCCCAATTCTTATCTCCCGAGCAAAGAATTTGGCGATTTTCATTTTCCCGATCGTCTTCAGCGACGGACGGCGTTCTGCCCCGACACCAGCGGCTCTCCTCTCCGATCGT
This sequence comes from Platanthera zijinensis, assembly GCA_039513925.1. Classification (NCBI taxonomy): domain Eukaryota; kingdom Viridiplantae; phylum Streptophyta; class Magnoliopsida; order Asparagales; family Orchidaceae; genus Platanthera; species Platanthera zijinensis. The sequence goes on from CM077082.1 coordinate 217,870,582, forward strand.
CTTCATCCTCTATTTCCTCCGCAGGTATACCTCGTCATCCTCTTCTTCCTCCTCCTCTTCTCTTCTTATTCACCGTGCTCGTCCGAGTCCTCATATTCTTCTTCTTCTTCACCGTGAGGTCCTCATCCTCTTCTTCCTCCTCCTCTCCGATCGGCCTCCTCTTCTTTTTTTCTTCTCCGATAGCAGCGAACACACCAAGAACAGGAATCAGTTTTCGTTTTTTTTCTTCCTGATGATTTTTTAAGATCTTTTTTTCTAGATCAGAAATTTTTAGATCTGAAAGTTCATCTTCAAGATCTATTTCGGATCTAGATGTATTTGTATGCCATCACCTACTTGTGCTGCCGTGACCAGTGCTGAATGGAAAAAAATTAGCACCGAGCTGTTCAACATCTAGATGTATTTGAAGCTCATCTATACCAGGATTTTTATTGACTTGTATTGATCAATATTTAGTTTACTTCTTTGCATCTAAATCCATTTTGTTCATCTATGGGTAAACACCGAGCTTGGGTAGATCTAGGATTTTTCATCTTATTTGGCATGGTCGATTAAAAGAGTTTTACTTTGATTCGTAAATCTAGGATTTGTCATGGATCACGCAGAGGTACAAAAAAACGTAATATGGATATTATAATCAAGTCAGCAGTTGCTGCAGCCTACGGTGCGGCTGTGGTAGTTATGGAATCCATTCCTAAAAACCCGGTTGACACTGTAGATAAAGACGTTCTACGTAATATGATATTAAAACGACTGTATGATGGACATGAAGCTAACTGTTTTAGCCACCTACGCATGGGTAAAACACCCTTCAATGAGCTTTGTGGTATTCTCCGCGCAAAAGGGTATGTCTGCGACACACAGTCTGTATCTACCAAGGAATCAGTTGCGATATTTCTACACATCTTGGCACATAACACAAAGTTTCGAATTGCTGGTGGAACGTTTATCCGCTCGACTGACACAATCAGCCGACATTTCAACATTGTGTTGCATGCGATACTAAGACTCTCGAACGATTACATCAGAAGACCTGAAAACAACCAAGAACACAGATCTAGATGGTTCACAGATAGCATTGGTTCACTAGACGGTACACATATAGACGTCACTGTTCCTATTGAAGATCAAGGCAGATATCGAAACCGTAAACAAACAATCACCACAAATATGCTCGGTGTATGTGATAGTAATATGAAGTTCTTATATGTACTACCTGGTTGGGAGGGATCAACATCCGACTCTCGAGTATTACGTGATGCATTGGAGCGACAAGAACGTTTTGAAGTGCCCAATGGTAAAAAAATTTAGAGACACGCTTTCATTTTCAATCAAAAAAAAAATGTAACTGTATAGTAATTACTCTTTTTTATTGTATAGGAAAGTACTACCTTGTTGATGCTGGATACACGAATGGTCAAGGATTTCTTGTCCCATACCGTTCAACACGTTATCACTTAAAAGAATGGTCCATTCATGGTAACAAACCAACAACATATAAGGAGTTATTTAACTTACGTCATGCTAAAGAAAGAAATGTTATCGAACGAACGTTTGGGTTGTTGAAGAAACGATGGGCTATTCTACGTCAGCCATCTTTTTTCAGCATTAAAGTGTAGGTATGATATGAAATATTATTCGCTTAATTTTGGTCAATGCAATATGTAACTTATTAAAGTTTGGATAGGTTCAGGTCATAAATGCTTGCTGCATATTACATAATTTTCTAGTGGAGAAGCGATTAGAAAGCGACGCACGAATGTTGGACGAGGTTGACGCTGAGCTATTAGCGCAAGACGTAGCTGAAGAGTTTTATGATTACGTAGACGTTGTGAGCCCAATCCAAGCCACACAGAAATGGACAAACTTTAGAGACACGCTCGCTATAAATATGTTCAATGAATATCAAAATATGCATTAATTTTCTTATGTATTACATCTGCTAGTAGACTATTTAGTGTTTATTCTACTACTAAACTGTGACTGGAACTAATAGTTTGCACTACTTTTTATTGTTTACTCTACTATCAAACTGCTATTAATTTAATCCATGATCGTTTGTACTACTATTTATTGAGTTTTAAGATTACTGTTATCATACATTTTTAGCATACATCATGGATCAGAGCTCAGGAAAGGTTGGTGGTAGGACCGAGCGGTCCTATATGCACTGGACATCAGAGATGGACATTACTCTCTCTAATGCCTTATTGGAGCAACATAGTTTGGGGCATAAAACTCCCAATGGTTGGAAGAGTGTTGCTTTTACAGCAGCTATAACAGCCCTTAAAGATGTTTGTGGCATCGAAACTAGCAAAGAGAAGGTAATGGCTAGGCTTAAAACATGGAACAAGTACTACATAGAAGTCAGTGCAATGCTGGACACTAGCGGATTTGGATGGGATTGGCAACGGAACATGGTGCAGGTGGATAGTGAGGAAGTATGGGCTAATTATGTGAAGGTATAATTTTTATTAAATTTATTTTTGCACGTTGATTTTATTAAAATGATATATTAATTATGAGTATTGCAGGCTCATCCATCTGTTAAGCATTATAAGGACAAGGTAATCGTCAACTGGTCTGATTTGGCTGCTCTCTGCGGAACTGATAGAGCAACTGGTAGTCACGCCACGACCGCAACTGAGATGGCAAAGAAGATTGATGCTGAGTCTATGACAGAGAAAACAACGAATACACAAGAGCAGGTTAGAACAGACGGTGAAGGAAGCAGCAGGAGGAGGAGAAAACGTGCAGTGGGAGCTGATGCCGTAGCTGTAGCATTAGAGAAACTGGCTGACTCGGTGGAAAAGGCAGCGGGGAGCAAGTCGGCTGGCAATGTTGATGACATATATGTCGCACTAGCTCATATGAAGGATTTAGACCGGGATGATTTTCTCAAGGCCTTGGATATACTGTGTCATGATAATGTCAAACATGACATATTCATGCGGCTACCTGTAGACCTGAAGGGCATATGGTTGCGAAGGCAGTTTGATCACTAGATTTGTGTCTTTTTTGAATTCTGTTTGATGGACGTTTATCTATTTTGTCCTTTTATTTATGGACAATATTTGTGTGGTATTTTGAACTATAATTATCAGTACTAGTTTACTTTCCTTGTTCAATTTGAAAATGTAGACATTTTAAAAATTTCAATTTCAGAAAGCCAATTCCAGTGTACAGCCGAACAGCTTTTGCATATTAATGCCAATTCTGTTCACTAAATACCATCCTGCATCCGAACAGCATAATTGGTTTTCTGGCCAAAGCCAATTCCTGCAGATATTGGTTTTCTGGCCAAAGCCAATTCCAGAAAACCAATGTCTGCACGCCGAACGGACCATTCTAGTTTCTTTTGTGGCTTTCTCAAATAACCTATACATATATGGTAGATCAATGACAAGTTAGGGGCCTATAATGGGTAGGAAGAGGAAGTAGAAAAGGGTAAAATGTTATCGATGGAGAATCTATAGTTGCCGGCGGGAGAGCGAGGGAGTCGGTCACGAGCGAGCGATCGTAAAGAAACCGAGTGTTTTCCGAGGTAGCAGCTTGGTCACTGTCTCGAGCTTTCCGCCAAAAGTTTTGGGAGTTTTCCGCCAAAAGTTCCGGGAGCTTTCCGCCTAAAGCTAAAAAATAAGCAAAGAAGTAAAAAATAGCAATTGAGGGTCTATTTATTTAAAGACCATAGCATCCAATGTCACGTGTACATAAAATTTTTCCTCGTTCATGAACGCCCTCGCCTAAAAAAATTCTTGCAACTAGTTTATTTTCTTGGTAGCGGTCATAATTTTTGTCTTGCCAAACAAAGCCTAACTTAGATAGGGTATTCATGAACTACAATTCATAACTGCCGTGTTCACGATCGCCACTGGCGTGCCAAATGTAGTCAGAGTGTCTTAAGGGCGTGACCACTGAGTTAAAAACAACAATTTGTGGTCACATTTTAGTATGTTGTTTTGACTTTTTATGACCAAACTGTGTACATGTCGATTGAATCTGTAAATTTTTGTGACCATGGAACGTCCCGTGTCGCATAATGATGTGGTTGCCGCTATGATTCAGAGTAAAAGTTTTAGTTGGACCAGATTAATGCGTGGAGAGAACACAAGAAGTAAGTTTCATTTTGGTACTCTTAATTAAATAGAGTGATTTGATCTATGATCGACCTTAATTACTATTTAAATAGTCCAAGCAGGAGAATGTAAGTTTTTCTAATTATGAGTGGACTAATTCAATCGAGTCCTCACGATCAAGCGTATGCGTCAATACGAGTTTATTTAGATCTCCCGCGTGTGTGCGTCAAAAATGATTTATGTGAATAGTCGAAACTCGTGATAGGCGGCTAGATTATTTCAACATTTCGTTACGCAAGCTAGGTCTCAATCTTGGCATGTTCAGATTTACCAGGTTCAATTTTGTGCACCTAGTAAAGTTTTGGAGACAGTTTGGACATTAAGGAAAGATTGAGGGATATTTTGGTATTTTCTCCCTTAATGACTCTTACAGTCTTGCCCTCATTGCCTATTAAAGTAGAGATTAGAGAACTAGTTATTCATTCAAGCCATAGGTGAACAAGAGCGAAAGGTTGCTTGCGGTTACTATTACTTCTTGCACATCTTATCTTTCGCCAGTGAAAACCATCGCAAGTTCTCTGGTTCTTTCGCTGGCAAAAGAAAACGAACCAGGCGAGGTCTTTGTCGCAGATGGGAAGCAGGAAAATCCAAGAATGATATGCAATTTTAATTTCGTTTTCCACACTTTATAATATACTATATACTTTTTTAGAAACCTCATTATCAAAGTGGTCGCATAAATATTATAAGTGGTTAATCCTCATCGTTTATTACACTATTGATGGGGATGAGATCCCTCTTAAAAAGGATGGGTGTGCATGTTGAAGCCAAAAACTGGCCTCAACGAGAGTTCGGGCCTAGGGGAGTAGCTAGCACCCACTTCTCTCAAACCCAGACCCCTGACTAGTAACAAAGAACCAGGAACTGACCCAAAGCCTCAGCTGGGAGGTCCCTCCACTAACCCGGAAGAGCTCTTGAGCGCTTCCCCTCCTAAGACAATTGCTGGGCTAGGAGTACCTCAGAAAGCACTAAAAGATTTGAGAAAGTATGAAAGCTTGTCTTTTGTGGTACTCTGCGGGTCTATTTATAGATTTTCAGTATCTGGTCTGCCAAAAGCATAATTCTGCTGTTCCAAAATTGCTGAAATATCCTGGGTTGGTCTGCCAACAGCCAAACTCCGCTGTTCTGAGGAGCTAAATGCAGACCTGGGAGCATCCAGGTAATTTCACCCCTAGGCCCTACTTGGCTGGACCCTACCTGGCAGAAGCCTTTTCGCTGATCCCTGCGGGCCTCTCGCTTACCGAGAGCAAGAGCCTTCCCTGCTGCCGCGGGCGGGAGCTGAAAGATTAAAGCAGCGAGAGGCGAGGGAGGCGTCATTCAGTGCCAAGAGCCTAAGGGCTCCCGCTGACCCGAGAGGCAAGCCCTTTCGCTAGCCTTTAGCGGGAACCCTCTCGCTCGTTTACTTTTCTGATCCGATTCCAGCCCAAATCTAGCCTAAGGCTAGTCTAATCCGGGTCCTTGGGGCATCTTGGTCCCACCCAACGAATATTGGATTGTAAACAATCCCCGCTCTTTGCGAGCTAGCCTTTCGCTCAGAAAGACACGTCCAACCCCAGATATTCGTTGGGCGCTTACTGACCTGGAAGGGAATCTTGGGTGGGCCCTACCTGGCCCCTGTGTATATATACGCCACCGGGCCAGCTCCCTGGCCACAGTTGTTGCCGTCACCTTCCGCTTTAGTTCCCACAAGGCTGTCAAGATGTATGCCAAGCGTAGCGAGAAGCCACTCTCGAAGGACATCCAGGACCGTCTTGCCGCAGCACAGGCGAAAGCCCGTGCCAACTACGCTAGGGTTTCCCCCTGGCTCATGCGCGAGAGGCTGGCCAGCTCGTCTCCCTGTCCAAAGAAGGGGAAGGCAAAATCGATTAGGCGAGACCACTCGAAGAAGGATCTGGCCTCTCCCACTCCGACCCCTAACCACTCCAAGAACCCTCCTTTCCTCCTAGAGGTATTCCCCTCGTCTTATCTTTCTGTGTGAACCCGCCTTGCTGAGTCTGACACCCTTCCCTTCTCGCCGGCAGGCTCCAGAAACTGCCGGTGACAACCTTCTGGCAGATACCGAGATGGATCATCCCTCGGGCGAGAACCTGCAGCTGGTCACGGAGTCCATCCCCCCGACTACTCAAGTCCAACACACGATTCATCCCGGTAACCTCTTTCGTCATACATCTTGTTCGACCTGCTTTCGCCTCGCTGACTTGTTTTTTCGCAGTCCCCGCTCCTAGCAGCCCGAGGTTCACCCACCTGAGCCCCCGAACTCCCGCGCCAAACGATCCTGATAACACAGTAGTCGATCATCCCCTTTCTCCTGGAAGGGTTATCTCTGAATCAACCGCATCCGCATCAGTGTCCCGGCCTCCAACGGAAGGAGGTGTCGCCGCTCCCCAACTGGCCAAAACCATCACTCTGGAGCGCGTGGCGAACTTCCGGGACGAGGCAAGCCGCTCCACCATCTTTTTGGAAAAAGTAGAGAAGAGCAGCCCGACCCTTCTCGCCAATCTGCGGCCAGGAGCCTGCCCCATGGCATAGGTAATTGCTCCTTGCCCAGTCTTTTCTCCCTCGCTTGATCTAACTAGGCTTTTCCTGCTAGATCCGACGACTGCGGAGGCGGGAGTCGATGACGAGAGGGGACAGTGTCGCCCCTGCCCTACCCCAGCGATATAGAGGAATATTTGGACGCCGACGGGAGCAGTAGGACTCGGCGGAAGCGGATAACGGAAGTCCTGACCAAGCTCATTGCAATGCGCCAAGCCGATTCGCTAGCATTGACGAGACTTGAAAAGTCGGTCGAGCTGCAGATGGCTCTGATTGAGAGGGACTACACTCACCTTCTCGACAAGCAGGGGCGCCAGGTTAAAAGCGAGGAGACATCCCCCGGAAGGCATATTGCGCGAGTTCGGGATAAGCTGCGCTTGGCCAACCAGGGGCTCACCGCCCTGACCACTTACCACTACCCGCGGGCTGCCGAGATCTGGGAGGCGAGGTCGGGGTCGATGGCGTTGGGAGCAGTACTGAACTGCGCCGGATCTCACCTCTTCTAACCCCAAACTGTCAGCCCACCCTTCCCGCTTGTACCCCTTCCGACCATCAAAACATTATTTATAATTATTATTTCTAAAGCTCTCGCCTGCCGAGACGCCTTTGGTATATACAAATGCTTTTTTCCTTTTCTTTCTTCTTTTTCGCACTTTGTTATTTTGTTTATCTTGCCAAGAGCCTGGCTCCCGGACCCCTTTTTGCCTTTCATATTTGTATGTTGCTTTTCTCTTACCCGGGGTCCCTCCCGGAGGCTCTCGCCGTTTGCAAGTGTGAGAGGCGTCGACGAGGCGGGGTGGAATATGAAGAGTCAAAATATCTAAATCTGCTGACCACGCCGCCTAGGAAATTCATAATGATTTTTTCTCTCTATATAAATGGGCAAGTCCACCAACCTCATTTACTTCTTTCTAACTCCGCCCCTTCGTCCTCCCCTGCTCTCGCCGCCTTCTGCTACTCAGAGCCTCTCGCCTACTAGCCCTTTCTCTCCCTTTTCGCCCCATTCTTCAAGATGCCTGGCGAGACTGAAGGCCGTTCTAAATGTGCGCAAACCTTCCTAGACCATAGCTTTCCGCCCTGCCGGCTGACCCAGGCGGAAGAACTCTCGATAGTCGAGAACTTCATCCCGCCAGAGTTCGTTGTGCGAAACCCAGGGAACGAGGACATGGTCAACCTTGCGCCGGAAGGGGAGCTCGCCATCCCTTTAGAACATTTCGAGGTGGGGTTCCGCCTACGGGGTAGTTCCAGCCCAACTCAACCCCAACTCCGTCATCATCCTGATAGCTTTCGTCTGCTATATGCAGGCGAAAAGGATCAAATTCAGCCTATTCGTCTTCCGGAAGCTGTTCAACTTCCGGTCTAAAGGTGGGGAAGTTTTCTTGTCTGGGCAATTGGTGAAGACTGGCGGCCTCGCCAACAAAAACCACCATTGGGCCCAGAAATTTGTTTTCGTTTCTGGGCCTTTCGACAATATTCCCCTCGCGCCCGTTCAGTATGATGAGGCGACCCACAAGCCTCCCACCCTTGGGAAGCGAGAGGGCGCCATCGTCGAGTTCTTCGGGTCGAAGGCATTCGACGTCCAGTTCCTTCGGCGAGACCTAGGCTCTCTCCTGCCAGTTCCTCCCGGTGAAGGTACCTTTTCGCCCCTTGTTTTCTACAGATCAAGAGTTTTAATCGCAAAAGCCTCCGCAGGTGAACGGGAAATTCCCCTCCGCCAGCCCTTCGATGAGGCCAGGGATTTTGCCAGCACCCTGGCTCTCGCCAAATCCGCCACCCAGGCCTGTCGAAAGGAGCCCAGCTCCTTATCCGCACTAAGTGGCCGGAAGTGGAAGCCTAACTCTCCTCCTCCGGCTCCTCCCAAGAAGAGAATAAGCACGACGGACAAGGGAAAATCCCTCGTTGTGACTCCGGCCGAGACCCAACCTGCCGCTGGCAAAGCAATTGTCACAGGGCAGGTGGTCGAGATCCCCGCAAGGCAGGCTGCCGAGACCCCCGCCGAGGCCCCTGCCAAGCCAGTGCCAAAAGGGCATCGGAACTTCGGTATTGACAGGAAGTTGGTTGATGAAGAGGGTCACCCCCTGCTCCGGTGGGACCCCGAAGTCAATCGGGTTTCCATCTTATCACTTCTCCCCAACTGGGCTGAGCAGGACATGATCTCCGGCGATGCCTTCGCGCTGGGCTTCAGTCCTTACAACCGGAAAGATGCTCGCGCGTTCGAACAGGAGGTAACCCGGTCTCTCGCCTACAACACCGCCAGAGCCCAAATACATGCATTTGTACTCGCGCATAAGACTGCGCTCCATGACATCACCCTCGAGCACAACCTTATCAACACACTCAAGTCAAGAGAAATCGCTGTTGCTGAGACGGCCACCCTGAAATCTGACCTAGCGGCTGCCCTGAAGGCTGATCTAGCGGCCACCCAGCAGCTCCTCGCCCTTCGCCCGACAACTGAGGTATGCAAATCTTCAAAGGCCTTTCGCCTTGCGGCAATCTCAAGCTAGTTCTAACCTCAAAATCCCTGCAGGATTCCGCCCAGACCCAGCTTCTGCAGGCGAGGGTGGCCTGCCTCGAATGCGAGAATAAGATGTTGAAGACAAAGCTCAAGCTCGTATAAGGAGTCAAGGCGCTGGTCCCGCCCTCCTTGGACGAGAGGCTCAAAAGCTGTCACTTCTCAGAGTACGAAATCGAAGTGATGATGCAGGACAACGCGTAGAAGGCGTGTGCGATGGTGATCGAGGTGTTTCGAGAGTCGGGCCTCTTGAAAGAAGGTGGCGAGACCCTTACCGCGTGCGGGATCCTGCCCTGGCTATTCGAACCCATTCCCAAGTGTGTGGGAGAAGGAGAAGTCTCAAAGGAAGGGCGCTAGAGCTTGGCCAGGATGACGAGTCAGGAGGCAGCTCTTTCGGTGAGACCCCCAGCGGTAGCTCCGGCCAAAGCTCTAGCGGAACCTCCAGCGGCCCCGCCCGACGGCCTCTCGCCCCTCTCCCTGTTATATCTTAAACTTGTAATTTTTAATTTTTATTTTCTGATTTTTCATGTAATGGGTGAGACCCCCATATAACTTTTTGGGGTACTTGTATGCAATGACACTTTTTCTGCTTTTACCGAAATAGTTCTGTGCCCCCTTTTTTTCTTGCGCGTTGCTCGCGGTAGGCTTCAATGCTCTTGCTAGAGACTTAGGCACTTAGGTGGTAACTGCGGTCTTACCTCCTGCCGAGAGAAAAATTCAGTGAGTAGGCACCGTCGGAAAGGCTTTTATCGAAAGACCCTTGCCATTAGGATCTCTCCCCCAAGAGCTTGTCGCCAATCTTCCCCTACCCTTACTTTGAGTTGGCCGCCCGCGCTTTGGCACCCTTGCGAATTCCTTAGGCCTTTCAGGCGATAACCCTCGCCTGTTCATATCGTATGCTAACTTTGCCAAGAAATGGTGTGACGAGTGGTCGCGCCGAGAAGCCTTTGCCGAAAGGTCATGTGCCGAGAGGCCCTGAGTTCCACTTCTCAACTTTAGAACTAGAGTTGGCTATCTGAAAGCATGCTAGTGAGGCTCTTCGCGGCGTTTGTTATTGGTTCCACTGTCACGTCAGCTAAGGAGTGGCCCTCGACTTGGTTATTCTTCTTTTTCATCCTGTCCACATGTGAACCCTTTAGCCCGGCCAGCTTGATGGAAGCCTGGTTGGCTGGCCCCTCTGGTGTCAACTGCAGTCGCGAATTCTATCCCTTTTCCCTTAAGCGAGCCTATGGCCCTACCGACTAGTGAGAGCACGAGCAACAGGATCCTCTTGGGGTCTTGCAAACTACCACCATCTCCTCCTTTCCCCCCAAGCAAGCCTACGACCCTGCCAGCTAGTGAGAGCCTGGTAGCGGGTCTACTCGGGGCCGAGTGCGCCTTCCAGCCCTGCCAGTTAATAGGAGCCTGAGCAGCGGGATCCTCTCGGGGTATTCCCTTACCCCCCAGGAGAGCCTACGACCCTGCCAGCTAGTGAGAGCCTAGACAGAGGGTCTACCCGAGGCCGAGTGCGCCTTCCAGCCTTGCCAGCTAATAGAGCATGCGCAGCGGGATCCTCTCGAGGTCTTGCTACCACCGTCTCTTCCTTTCCACCCAAGTGAGCCTATGACCCTGCCAGCTAGTGGGAGCCTGACAGCGGGTCTACTCGGGCCGAGTGCGCCTTCCAGCCCTGCCGGCTAATGGGAGCCTGGGCAGCGGGATCCTCTCGGGATATTCCCTTACCCCCCAGGCAATCCTATGGCCATACCAGCTAGTGAGAACCTGGACAGCGGGTCTACCCGGGGTCGAGTGTGCCTTCCAGCCCTGCTAGCTAATGAGAACCTGTGCAGCAGGATCCTCTTGGGGTCTTGCAAACTACCACGGTCTCTTCCTCCCCCCAAGCGAGCCTACGACTCTGCCAGTTAGTGGGAGCCTGACAGCGGGTCTACTCGGAGCCGAGTGCGCCTTCCAGCCCTGCCAGCTAATGGGATCCTGAGCAGAGGGATCATCTCAGGGTATTCCCTTACCCCCCAGGCGAGCTTATGACCCTGCCAGCTAGTGAGAGCCTGGACAGCGGGTCTACCTAGGGCCGAGTGCGCCTTCCAGCCCTGCCAACTAATGAGAGCCTGCGCATCGAGATTCTCTCGGGGTCTTGCAAACTACCACCGTCTCTTCCTTTCCCCTAAAGCGAGGCTACGACTCTGCCAGCTAGTGAGAGCCTGACAGCGGGTCTATACAGGGCCGAGTGCGCCTTCCAGCCCTGCCAGCTAATGGGAGCCTGAGCAGCGGGATCCTCTCGGGGTATTCCCTTACCCCCAGGCGAGCCTACAGCCCTGCCAGCTAGTGAGAGCCTAGACGCCGGGTCTACCCAGGGCCGAGTGCGCCTTTCAGCCCTGCCAGCTAATGAGAGCCTGCGCAGCGGGATCCTCTCGGGGTCTTCCCTTACCCCCCAAACGAGCCTACGACCCTGCCAGCTAGTGAGAGTCTGGACATTGGGTCTACCCGGGGCCGAGTGCGTCTTCCAGCCCTGCCAGCTAATGAGAGCCTGCACAGCGGGATTCTCTCGGGGTCTTGCAAAGCATACAATTTTCAGACAACTGTGAGAGAAAACAAACTTGTAACCATTCAATGAATTCATTATAATATAAGTACAACCTTACTCAAATCAGGGTTAGAAGCGCTTTAAGTCATCCCCACTCCAAGCAGGGCTCATGGACACCCCTTCCACATCCTGGAGGTGGTATTCCGTCGAGCCTAAAGCCTTTTCAATTATATAAGGACCCTCCCAGTTGGGGTTGAGCTTTCCAACAGCCGTTGACCTACTCGTGGCATCAACCTTCTTCAGAACCAGATCACCTTCCTTGAACTGCCTGATGCGGACATGCTTGTCAAAGCACCTTGCCATTCATCGTTTGACCTCTTCCTGCCTGACAGCGGCCACATCGCGAAGTTTTTCCACCATATCCAGCGAGAGCCACAACTCCCCATCATTTTCTTCCCTCCATGCCTCGTTTCCCCGGCTGGCGGCCGCAGCTCGTGGGGTTGAACCTCGAACTCCATGGGCATGACCACCTCGCACCCATGTGAAAGCTTGAAGGGGGTCTCTCCGGTGACCGTGTTCAGGGTTGTCCGTAAAGCCCACATCACCTAGGGGAGTTATTCCACCCAACTTCCCGTCAGGTTCTCCACCTTCTTCTTGAGCAAGTTCACTATAATTTTGTTTGCCGCCTCTACCTGGTCATTGCTCCTTGGGTGGTGGACGGAGGCGAACCGAAGGTTGATTCCCAATTGGGCGCAAAAGTTAATGAATTCCTCGCTGGCAAATTGAGGCCTATTGTCCGTGACAATGGCCTAAGGCAACCCGTGCCTACAGATGATCTCCCCCCATATTAAATTCCTGATAACCTGAGAGGTCACTTTAGCCAACGCCTTGACCTCCAGCCACTTTGAGAAGTAATCAATCATGACTAAAAGAAACCTCCTCTGCCCAGTCGTCTGGGGGGAACGGCCCAACTAGATCCATTCCCTAGATGGCGAAAGGCCATGGCGCTGTGTTGCTTCAGATTCGCTGGGCAGGCAAGAGTTGGAGGGGGGTATAAAGCTGTCACTTTTGGCACCTCCTCGCAAACTCCGTCGCATCTTTCCTTAGGGATGGCCAGAAGTACCCCTGCCTGACCACCCTTTCTTCCAAGGTTTTCCCCCCGAGTGGCTATCACAGTCTCCCGAGTGCACTTCCTCCAAAATTCTTAGGATCTCTTCCTCCGCTACACATCGGGCCAAAAGACCCTTCAAGAGGGTTGCCCATGGTGAAGTAGGCTACGAAGGGATCCACCCACGAGGGTCACCGATCCACCTCCATCAATTCTTCCTCCTCAATCACCGAATGAAACAGCTCGGTCAAGGTTCCCCCCCCCCTCGGGGTCCAAATTTGGCTAATCGGTCGGCCGCTTCATTCTCCTCCCTAGAGACATGCTGTATTGAGAACACTCGGAACCCTCCGACAATCATTCTCACCTTGGATAAGTATCTCAAGAGGGTGGGATCTCGGGCTTCATATTCACCCTTGATCTATGATGCCACCACTAACGAATACGTAAGCACTTCTACGTCATGAATCCCGAGGTCCCTGGCTAGTTGCAACTCGTCTATGACGGCCTCACACTCTGCTTGATTATTTTTGACCGGGAAGTGCAGCTCCACTGCCTTCTCTATGGTTACCCCTTAAGGGCTTACCAATACTACCCGCCCCCCAAGGAATGCTTCCCTGAGGCTCCGTCAACAAACACCTTCCATGCCTCCCGCGGTAGTGCCTCCTCTCCATCCACCTCTACGACGTAGTCAGCCAAAAAAATCAGCCACCACCTGTGCCTTGATGGAGAGCCTTGGAACGAAAGAGCCGTCAAATTCACTGAGCTCGATCAACCACTTAGCCAACCGCCCAGAGTGCTCCACCCCCTCGAAAATCTTGCGCAATGGATGGTCCGTCACCACCTTGATTGAATGAGCTTGATAGTATGGCCTGAGTTTCTTGACCAAGATGATCAGAGAGAAAGCTAACTTCTCCAAGATGGGGTAGAAGAGCTCTGCCTTCTTCCAGATCCTACTGATGTAGTAGACTGGTAGCTGTTTCTTCCCTTCTTCCCTTACCAATACAGAACTTACCGCCTCTGCCCTTACCCTAAGATACAAGGCTAGGTCCTCCCCTTTCTTTGGGCTCTGAAGGAGCGTTGCTTGGGATAGTTGAGCCTTCAAATCCCGGAAAGCCTCCTCACATTCCCATGTCCACTCAAACTTTTGGTTCCTCTGAAGCGCCTTGAAGAAGGGTGAACACTTCTCCCCGGCTCGAGAGAGAAACCGACTCAATCTGGCGAGCTTGCCCGCCAAATGCTGAACCTCCTTAGCGTTACGAGGTGATTCCAACTCCATGATGACCTTCACTTTATCCGGGTTGGGCTCTACCCCTACTGGGGTCAGAAGGTGCCCAAGGAATTTACCTCGGCTTGCACCAAATACACACTTCTGGAGATTCAACCTCATCTTGAACTTCTGCAGGGTCGCGAATGTCTCCTCCAGGTCAAGTACGTGTGAACCCACATCCCCACTCTTTACCATGAGGTCATCAATGTAAACCTTCAGGTTCCTACCTCTCTGGCTTTTGAACACCCGATCCATCATGCGTTGGTAGGTAGCCCCTACATTCTTTATCCCAAAGGACATCATCTTGTAGCTGAAGCATCCCTCCCTTGTGATGAAGGAGACATCCTTGACATCGGGGGGATGCATTTGAATCTGGTGGTAACCTAAAAAAGCATCCAAAAAACTCAAAATAGAAAAACCGATGACTGAATAAACCAGTACGTCGATTCGAGGCAGGGGTAGCAATCCTTGGGGCATGATTGATTTAACAAAGAAAAGTCTACGCACATACGCCACCTCCCATCCCTTTTTTTACCATTACCACATTGGAGACCTAGCCTGGATACTGGATCTCCGAGATAAAACCTGCATCGAGGAGCTTCCTGACCTCCTCGCGGATGGGCTCCTCCAGCTTGGTGGCGATGGTTCTCATCTTCTGGCGGATGGGGCGTGTCTTGGGATCCAGGTTCAAATGGTGGCATGCCACATCAACGTCAATTACCGGCATGTCCGTCGCGCTCCGGGCGAAGACGTCGACGTTCTTCTGGATGCACTCCCACATCCTCGCCCGATCTTCGGAGCTCAAGCCATCGTTGATCCGTACCCTCTCCGCCTTCCCTGCCTTGGTGAAGACCTCCATCTTCACGACCTTCTCTGTCGGCTCCAACCTAGACTGCCCTCCGCCTCTCCTCGGCTCATCCTCCTCCCCGAACTCTCCCTCCCTTTCTACTTCCTCCACCTCCATTGCCTCCAAAAGGCTCTCCCTCGACTCCACTTCTCCGCCTCCCCGAGCATCCACCTCAGCTTCTCCTTCTACTCTCTCCTTCTCCACATCCTTCTCTCCAGCCTCACGTAGGCTCACCTCTTCCTCCTCTACAACCCCCTCTTGCGCCGTCATCTCCTTCTCTAACTCCTCCGCCTTAGCCATCCAGGAAATGGTGTTGACGGTAGTCACGTAGCACTGCCTCGCCGCCTTTAGATCCCCGCTGATCCTGACTTGCACTCCTCCACTGCTAAACTTGAGACATTGATGGAACGAGTAGGGGACGCAATAAAAGGCACTGATGAGAGGGCGCCCAAAGATTGTGTTGTACCTGCTTGGAGCGTCAACGATGATGAACCTGCAGTTACTCGACACCTGTAACGACCCTAAGAAAGGCCCAGACGCCACCCGTCCCACCGCGCAACCCAAGGAAAGACCAAGGCGCCACCGGTGATACATCAGGTATGTATAAGGCCTGCAGGCCGTACACCCCAACACAAATCTCCGCCCCTGTTTCTCAACAGCGGTAGGTTGTTGTCACGGGGTTTCGAACCCTCAACCTTGATAAGACTCTCTTCCAACAGAGCTCATCACCAACTGGGCTATCACAACCCGCATTTTCTCCTTATTAAATAATACGTCAGAGTTAGAGAAAATACGCGGCGTGATGCCACGCTGTGTAGGGGACAACTGCAGACGTTCAGGTAATCCTGTCCCTTTATTTATTTTTATAAAAAGACTTATGAATTATGTTTTAAAACATAGTTATATTATTAGGTTTACTAACCGTGTTCCTCGGTCTGGTGGATCAACTAGTCCACGAGCAAAATGTATAGGTTTACGCAGGGGAAAAGACTAAGTTTGATTATTTATTATCCTATATGAAGACGGAGACTCAACAATTTATGAAATGAATATGCGACTCCTAAAATGTACATAAGTAGAAAAGTAGATTTGTAGCGCTTCAAAATAATGTGATTTTCAGTTAAACGGTATGCTATGCCTCCATATCAAAATGCAGTTTTCTTTTATAGTAGTTGAAAGTAACTAACATGCACCTTATCACAAAGCCTTTCCAAAGAGCAAGTGTATAAATATAATAAGTAACAGTAGAAAACTAGCAATTAGCTAACACTATGGGCGTCAACAAACTGACACGAACTCATAGGAAACCAATCTAATCTGAAACAAAAGGTTGCTACCTCACAAACCAGAGGCGAAATAAACGGCTGCAACCACCTGCAACACCAAAAACACAAGCTCTAACATCAAACCTGCAACTGCTCCGAACCTGAGGCATTCAAAGAAAGAATACCTCAGAAACAAGTTGCAAGCAGTGCTATAGAAACCAAAGAGGAACAACAAACCTCGAGTAGAAAGAACTGGACGAACAAGCTATCACCAAAGAGTCAGCATAATCAATAAAACAAAAAAAGGCATAGAGGAACTAACTATGCTGCACAAAGTAAGCCCACAACCTGGAGCGAAATAGATGCATATGTATATATATATCTTTCATCTTTTTAAATATTAATTCATGATTTAAGAGAGACTGATCAACTCCAGATGACATCAAAACACCGGGCAAACATGTCATTGATGCAGTGGCTCTTAGTCCAACATGAACCATCTGTATAAACATAGGGTCTGGGTGTATGATCCACAAACAGAAGAGGCACTATGCCGAGGGATTTACCCCAATGCGCATAGCCCAACAAACAAGGCACTGTGTGGGGGAAAAGGCCCACAACGCGCACAACGCAACAAACAACATGGCACTGAGGTGACGGTCCTTTAATTTATCTGCTGCCAACCGACAGTCCATCAAATATTATATATTTTATTATATATATACATATAAATGTATCAACCAAGAATAACTCTGAACAAACAAGCGAACAAAAAACAAAACCTCTCTCTTGTAACGACCCGACTAAGAGCGCACGGCGTCGTTAACAAGGATTAAAACCAGATTGTAGCATACGATCGACACAAAGACACAAATTTGCCTGGCAGAACTCCAAGGCCTTCACAACAGTGATTTCCAAGGACAAAAGACATAAACAATGATTCGACGATGCTTACGACTAATACAATGATCATAGCGAAATACCTGCTCAAATCAACACGACAACCCAAATGACACAACGAACAAACGAGGCGGCGGAAGGCAAAAAGGCTTTCGACAAACTGAATTCCAATGATATATACGATGCTTACAACAAACAAAATGATGAACATGGTCAAAACGAAACTTACAATCGAGCGGAGAGGTTAAATTGGTCAAAGCGACGCGACGATCAGGATGTCGCGACGACAGACGACACAGCAGAAGGCAGCAAAACATCCGACAGATTACGGCTATTTGACAAATTTATAATCCGACGAACTCAAGGGTTTTGTTCAATGAACAAGGTTTGGACTCGACAAACTCAAGGTCTCGTTCGACGAATTGAAGTTTAGGCTCGATACGACGACGTAATTAGCCCGGCAAGAATCCAAGGCTTTTACAAAAACAATTTCTAGGGATAAACGGTATAGATAATTCACTCGACGAAATTTGACATACTTGACGAAATTGGGCACACTTGACAAATTATAAAGGTCACTTGACGAATTGGACAGGTGTAGCGCAAGACATGACACCCGACGATCAAATACAGATGGACTCGACAAAAACCGTCGGATAATTCCGACGAACTCCGTCGGGATAATCCGACGAATGGCCTGATCCTCTCCGACGAGCGGCACAGACACTTCCGACGAATTCTACTAAAACGACTCGATGGATTTGGACATACACGACACAAAAAAAAAGAATTAACAAACAGTAGAGATAATTAAACTAGCTATTTCTACTAGTAATCTAACAATCGGAGATGAGAACGGGAATAAGAGGAAAACGAACGAAATACCACTTGCCTCAAAACGTCCGGAAAACGTCCACTCGCGCGCTCCGCTTTGAGGATCGTCCGTAAGAACACCCCGTCTCCGATTCCTGAAACTTTTCGGAGCAAAACGAGGGTTAGGTCAAAAGCCCTAGCGCCAAAAATCCACGAAATAGAGAAATCATACTGCGCACGCGTAGCTCTCGTCGAGAGCTTTCCGGATCTATGCTCGGGCGAAATTTTCGAGCACCAGAGCTCCGGTGGTGGCCGCCGGAAGGTTCTCGGAAATCGTCTCGCTGTCGCTCTGGTTCGTCGGGAGAAAAGGGAGAGGGAGGGGGCTCGGCTTTCCTTCTTTGTACACGGAGGAGAGGAAGTTATTCTTATATATATATATAATACAAGTGACAGACACGGACCTTCGGCCCAGGGGGCATTCGGCGGGGGTGCGACAATCGGCGGGGTGCGATATTCGGCGGGGTGCGACATTCGCCGGGGTGCGACATTCTCTGGTGGTGCGACATTCGCCGGTGGTGCGACATTTGTCGTGGGGATGACATTTGTCGTGGACGGCGACAATTGTCGTGAGAGCGACATTTGTCGTGGGCGACGACATATACATATGAGTACTCAAAATGACCGTAAAAAATGTGCATAAATATTACAATTTTTATTTTGTAAAACAATATACGTTTTGACATAAAAATATTAATTTTGATTTTAATAAAGTTGATTGATTTAATGTCATCACCTCGAAAATACCACTTATATGTCTAATGACAACCTTCTTTGAATAGACTACTGGCACGACTAATGACAACCTACCATAGTAGGTGTAGGAGCTCTACTAATTTTTTTTTTAAAATTTAAATGGATTTTCATCATTACTTCTAATTTTTTGATAGTGTAATTACTTGAATTGACATTATATTTTATTTTTTTTGAAACATATTATAATATATGTCAAGTCATTAAAATATAAAAATGAGGACATAATTGATATTTTTAAATGTTTCACCAAAGACAACTTTTCTCTTATAATAGTGAAAGATTTATTATTATAGTTATAATGATAATTATTATCATTAGGATTAGTTATGATGTGGGTCTTTACATACTTATACATATTATAATTAAATTAACAAAGTGAAAATGATAATCGCCGAATGGAGGGGGGTCAGTTTCACGAGAAAGGAAGGATTTTTCGAATAATGAACAGTATTTCTTTCGAATAATGAACAATATTTTTTTTCGAGAAGAAGCATGGATTTCTCGAGAAGCAGAAGGGATTTCAAATGGATGAACAGTGGAATTTTGTCCTCATAAATAGTGGAATTTGCAAATCTACCCTAGATCAAACTTTAGGGATGAATAGTTCATTTCATTTTTTTGAATAGTATTTTAATATAATAATAATAATACATTATTAATATTATATCGTTACGGAGGGCCAGACGTGAGCCGAATCCTACGAAATTCGCGCCATAGGCCAATATCGACGCTATGAACCCAACGACGAAGACAAAAATCAAAATCCGACGCACCGTTCTCGAGATATTAATTTCTAAAGTTTACGACGAACGTTAAATATACAAAACTTCGGAAATTCGTCGAGGCTCCAATAATGCTCGGATTGCGACGAAACATGACGAGCAAGTCAAAAATTAATTAACTTAATTTCGTAACACAAAATTTTCCAATTTCGACAAGAATTCATGATTTTGTCCGACTCGACCGAACTGACGCGAAAACGCACTAACGGCGACAGACCGTCAATTTCGTGTTAACGTAACGCCCATACGTCATTATGACGTTACCAAGAGGATTAAATAATTGTCGAAAAATCAGGGGCGTTACAACACCCTCCCCTAACGTCACATGCAGTCCAACCCCTCCTTCAACTTTCTCTCTCCCGAGAATCCAAACAACAACCCATCCGAGGCTAGAACACTCCGGGCTCCCACCTTCATTTCACGAAAGCTTTCTTGAAGATCACATTCACGGAGCTCTCATTGTCTACCAGAATCCTGGAGACCGTGAAGTTTCTACAGGCGTTTGGATCATCAAGGCGTCATAGAATGAGTCTTTGTAGTCGGGCATATCCTTTGCTGAGAAAGTGATTTTTTCTTCCTGGGGGGGGGGGGGGGGGTCTGGGAGGTCGAGGCGACGCTCATTCGGTGCATAGTTTGGAAGCTACCCTTACGGGTGGCTTCGATCCCCACTCCCCCATGGATCACCCCGATCCTTCCCTGGGCTCCCACATCCACCCGGTCCTCACATCTACCCTCCCCTTCTCCTTGCAGAACTTCCTAAATTCTCATGGGCGGCTGCTGCTGACTTGCCCCCTGGCCCCCCTCATCTCCAAGAACACTGGGCAGGTGGCCGTTGCGTGACCCTCCTCCTGATGGAAGTCACAAAAGGGCAACACCACCCCGCCTTCTCTTCTCCTCGCTCCCCCCTCGAGCTCCTCTCCTTCCTCCTCTTCCTCTCACGATCTCCAAAGCCTCCTGCTGCGGCGGGAGGGGGGCCCTCTGTCCCTGCCTCCAGGCCGGCTGATTGAAACTCCTCTGCTCGCAGAAGTTGTCCCTTCCTTGGAGACCACCACCCTGCCCCTGACGGTGACCTTCCTGCGGCCTCCAACCCAACCTGTTGTTCGGCTTGCGCTGCCCCCAACCTTGGTATTGCCCCTGACCTCGAGGTTCCTCCCTCCTTCTCTCCTCTCTCTGCTCCCTCTGTCTCCCAGCTCCCAACTCCTTTCCATCGTCCTTCGCCAACTTGGCTAGCTTCTTAGCGAACGCCATATTAGCCGCCTCGATCTTGATCTCATTCGTTGCCCTCTCCATCAGCTCCTCGAAGGAGAGGGGGAACTCTCTTCAGCTCCATGCTAAAGAAGCTTGGCCTCAACCCGAGGGTGAAGGCAAGCATCATGGTGTACCCCGACATCTCCTGAACCTGCAAGATCTCCCCCTGAAACCTATCCACATAGCGTCCCAGCCCCTCTTCCGGCTTCTGCTTGATGGCAAACAAGCACTCTTCTCGCTTCTTCCTCTTATTAGATGTTGATAACCTCAACAAGAAATCGCGACGCAAATCCTCAAAGCAGTAGATTGAACTCGCCAGCAATTGGTAGAACCATTCCCTGGCCCACTCCTTCAATATGATGGCAAAGAGCCTACACTTGAAGGCGTCTGACATTTGCCTTATGGAAATGACATCCTCAAACCACTGCACATGCTGCATGGGGTCATCCCTGTTCGGGTAGTAGGACATGTCAGGCTCTCGAAACCTGTCTGGAACCGGGGCCGAGACAATCAGCCCACTGAAGGGGCTCCCGCCCATTGCCTGCCGAGAGGGCTCCTCTCGCTGACTCGGCTCGCTAGCCCTATCAGCGCTGGCCTGCCCGGGGAAAAGCTCTCGCCCGACGACATTCCTGTCGGCAACCTCTATCGGAACCTCCTTCCCTGGACGCTGTCTTGGAGAGTTCTTGCCCAGTGAAGGGGCCGCGACAACCAGAGCTGATGGCGTCGCCCACTCGTCTATCGCCGAGAAGGCTAAGTGGATTGTCTGCAAGACTTCCCGCCTGAAGTCCTCCAGCATCCCCAGCGTCACCCCACTTCCTTGAGAGGGGGAACCTCCCAAACCAGCTCCTTCGCCTTCACCCCCAGTCATGATACTTGACTTGAGTTTTTCTTGTACCAGCTACGGTCCACACTCACCACACCAGAAATGTTTAAGCCAAAAACTGGGCTCAACGAGAGTTCGGACTAGGGGAGTAGCTAGCACCTACTTCTCCCAAACCCAGACCCCTGGCTAGTAATAAAGAACTAGGAACGGATCCAAAACCTCAGCTGGGAGGTCCCTCCGCTAGCCCGAAAGAGCTCATGTCTGCCAAAAGCGTAATTCTGTTGTTCTAAAATTACTGAAATACCCTGGGTTAGTCTGCCAATAACCAAACTCCGTTGTTCTAAGGAGCTAAATGCAGACATAGGGTCATCCAGGTAATTTCACCCCAGGGCCCTCCTTGGATGGACCCTTCCTGGCGGAAGCCTTTTTGCTGATCCCTGCGAGCCTCTCGCTTACCGCGAGCGAAAGCCTTCCCGCCTACCCTGGGCGGGAGCCAAATGATTAAAGCGGCGAGAGGCGAGGGAGGCATCACTCAGTGCCAAAAGCCTAAGGGCTCCCGCCGACCCGAGAGGCAAGCTCTTTCGCTAGCCCTAGGCGGGAACCCTCCCGCCCATTTACTTGTCTGATCCGATTCAAGCCCAAATCTAGCCTAAGGCTAGTCTAATCTGCGTCCTTGGGGCATCTTGGTCCCACCCAGCGAATATGAGGTTGTACAGTGCACATAACCACACTCTCATGATCTCCACCAAAATTAGTGGGATCATGGGTGTGACTGCATGCGTGATCGCCGCATCGATCCCCCCGCACGTCGATCCCAT
This sequence comes from Platanthera zijinensis, assembly GCA_039513925.1. Taxonomy (NCBI): domain Eukaryota; kingdom Viridiplantae; phylum Streptophyta; class Magnoliopsida; order Asparagales; family Orchidaceae; genus Platanthera; species Platanthera zijinensis. The sequence goes on from CM077082.1 coordinate 217,892,967, forward strand.
CACACATGACGTCAGGACCACCCACGCGCACCGAAGGTTGCGGCCAAGTCGGCCGCTGGCGCGCGGCAGAAGAGGCGGCCGTACCGGCCGCCCCTCCTCAGCCGCCAGACCGGCTGCCCCTCCTCGGCCGCCGACGTGCGGTTGAGAAGGCGGCCGAACCGGCTGCCCCTCTTTGATCGTCGCCACACGACTGAAGGGGCAGCCAGGCCGGCCGTCGGCATGCGGCCAAAAGGGCGGTCGAACCGACCGCCCTTCCTCGGCCGCCGACGCATGACCGAGGAAGCGGCCAAGCTGGCCTCCCCTCCCCGGCCGCCGGCGCACGACCGAGGAGGCGCCCATGCCGGTCGGCCCCTCCTCGGCCACCAGCGCGCGACCGAGGTAGCGACGGGCTGTCCCGTCTCCGCTGCCGGCTTGGTTGCCGCGAGCTCTCCCTGCCGTCGGTGGCAGTCTCCCTCCTCCCCGGCGAGTTCGACAGCAAGTTCGTTGGCCGCCCATGGGAGCCCGTCCCTGCCGTCCGATCTTTTCGGGTCATTCTCCGTCGTTCGATTTGCATGCAACCACCCACTAACCGCTAAGTTAGTGAGGAAATTTTATTATTAATTTAATTGGTGTACAAATAGTAAAATTAATTATCCTAATATGCGCCCCTAAACTATAGCAAAAATATTTATAATGGTGGTTATGGTGTGCGGATAGCCGCGTAACCACCATAACCATCTCCTGGAGGCTATAAAAGAAACCTTAGGCTTCCTCATTTCTCACTTTTTTTCCTCCGAGCTTTCTTCTTTCTCAGGCCGAAGCTCTGTCAGATTTCTCCTACGAGCAACACTCATGCCACATTCAAGCCACTCCCGAGCCACATTCAAGTCATCTTCAAGCCGCGTTTAAGCCACCTGACGATGCCCGATCTCTCCGCTTCCGGGAGGCCTTCGCGATAGCAAATTCAAGTGCTCTGCCCCCGCGTTGAGTCCAGTGCGACACCCCAAATATCCCATCACCGCAAAGAGCATTTCGTAACAAACATCAAGCGTGACGGCCTGTCGTCCGCCGGGTGCTAAGTGTTCTCTCATTCCTAAATTTTAACGAGGAGCGGTCTGTCGCCCTCGATTCTACAAACCAACTGTAACCGCACGCAAGTAGTGGACTTTGACCGGCACAGATCCAGTCACGTGATTTTTTACCCAGTTAAGGGGTTTTTCCACATTAAACTTTGTGTGTACGATTGACTTATCTCATTGACTGTGTGCGTGCTCGACCGTTCCGAGAGCTAAGGCGGTCCAGATTATTCTGGTCCGACCGGGACGTCGAGTTAGGCCGCAACAACTATATTGTAGGAACAAATTATTTATGTTCATAACGATCATGCACGTGTAGGTCACACATGATTTTTTTTATTTTAATAATCTCATTTTGTGTATTTTTGTGGTTGAAGCGCTTAATACAAATTTCTTACATTTAATATCAGAGACACTTGAACATGTTAATTAGTTTCATTCATTGTTGATGTGGTTAATTTGAATTAATCACTGACGATCATACAAATAAAATATATCAATTCATTTTTAAGAATATCAATGTGATAGAGACTTTTAAAGTGCATTAATTATAAGTCTCTAAGCGGTCATGATCTTTACACACTGTAGTGTCATTTGTCATTAATTATCAGATCGTGACACTTAATTGAGGGTAATTAGGAGAATCTCAGTGTAGGAGAATCTTGTGGGTAAATTGAATTGTAGCCTCCAAAGTGACATGTTTGATTGATTTGCGAGATTTCATTCTCACGCAGCTTTGGGATTACTCTTGTTCTAGCCCATGATCATCCACCCAAAGGTGATGGTTGAGTGATAGGATTAGAGGATTACACGTGGGCATTTGAGCGGGAGTGCGAGTGTTCTAGTGATCTATTCACCCAAAGCTGGTAGTTTTTTAAAAGCCTAAACAATGTCGTGTCTCGTTTAGTATAGAGAATTTTTAACTGCGTGACACGTATTCTGCCCAAGGGTGTTGCATGCTGATCTATCTGAATTCTCATATGTGTTTATCTAAGGTTTATAACACACTTAACTTCACTGATAAATATTGCATTAATTTCTTTCTCAATCACCTTTGATGCACATAAAGTTTCTTTCATTACAAAAAAGTTTTTGTAATGATTCTAGAAAGTTGTTGTAACAAATTTGGTCCTTACTAAATGTGCAGTTTATTGTAGTGTTTTAAGGAGTGTAAGTATGATATCATGTTCGTCGTGTAAATGATAGACATAGATTTAGCCCTGACATCTAATAGGCCTGAGGAGTTGACTATGAACAGTACTCGTACAAAGAAAAATAATTATGATGTGCAATATAAGTCCAATAAGATATGTCTGCTTGTCATAAAGAGATCCATTCCTGAGCACCTACTTAGTGGACTACCAGAGATTGCGCTGGATTTTATTACTGATATAGGACAAAAGTATAAGGTGTCCTCTAATGCTAAGATAGGTACTCTCATGCAAGATCTCTTTAATATGAGGTGCATTGGTGATAGGGGAGTTCACGATTATATACTGAAGATGTTTTACTATCAGACAAAGCTCAAAGAGTTGGATATAATTCTTCTTAAGACATGTATAGTACATTTGACACTTAATACTCTCCCACCAGAGTTTGGCATCTTGAAGACTACATATAATTCTCAGGATGAGGCTTGAAAATTAAATGATCTAATCACTCGATGTGTTGTTGAGAAAGAAAAAGTTCAAGACTCTAATTAGTTTTCAGGACGACCAATCTAGTGGGGCAAAGGATTACGCTGGTGTCATTAAGAAACTTCCGATGCGTTTCTTATGTAGGAAGAAAATGTTGGATCTAGTAGTCAACCTTAGAGGGGTGGGGGTGAATAAGATTTTCAATGAAATTCTAGATATTTAAAAATTGTAGAAGCAAAGGAACACACTTTTTGGGACTATCATCGGGCGATATTATTAACACCTGCGATATCACCCCAAAAATTTGTTCTTTTGCTATCAGAGATCAAATCATCATACACACAGATATCAATTCAGATAGATCGCAGTAAGCACATGTAATTAAAGATCAAACAAGTAAACATGATTTCATTGAATATTAAAGAAGTGTCTACAAATTTCTAACTAGATCTCTATGATGCCAAAGATCGGAGGCGGTGACTCAAATACTCATGTGGTTTCTATACCGACCATCCTCGTGGACCGGTTGGCTCTCTCCCTTTTTCCCAAAAAGATTAATGTGCCCGCTAGATCTTCTATATCTATATGTCCTCCAGGACGATTTCCACAGACTCCTCCCAAGAAACTGACGACCTCCCAGGTCGATTCATCACAAATTCCTCCCAGGAATTCGACGTTCACACCGGACAATTTTACAACACAATCAGAGAAAAGAAAGTAAAAAGAAGAAACAAAAAGTTCAAGGAAATTTTGTTCCCTCAAAAGTATGTCTTCGGAGACGGTAAGCAATCGATGCTTTTGATCCTCATTGCTCGGGCAATCGATCATCTCCAGAATCGCGTTTAGGCATTCCTTCTCCAGAGATCTTCGTTCTTGAAAGAGGGAAAGGGCTCTTCTCCTTAGATGTGACGGTTCGGTGCAGCAGAGACGACAAGGCAACTTCCTCTGGACATTTTAGGGTTTAGCACGCGCCAACAAAAAAAAGAACCGCTTTTATACATGTGAGAACCCACCCACCCATATCGCATCTCAAAACCCAGGTGTTGAGATGAAGGGTGGCGGGGTACATAAACACCGAGGACCAAGCGCTGTGAGCGATGTGGGACTAATCCCAACCACAGGACCGCGGGGATATTCCGCCACAGGGGGCCCACCGGGGTCAACACCCAGACCAGGAACGCGATGGGGAAAGCCACGGGGTCGGTCCCACACACGCGTGTCCTGCTGGCAAATTACTCCAACACACCCCCGTAGCAGGACAACCATCCTCTGATACCATGTGAGAACCGCCCACCCATATCGCATCTCAAAACCCAGGTGTTGAGATGAAGGGTGGCGGGGTACATAAACACCGAGGACCAAGTGCTGTGAGCGATGTGGGACTAATCCCAACCACAGGACCGCGGGGATATTCCGCCACAGGGGGCCCACCGGGGTCAACACCCATACCAGGAATGCGATAGGGAAAGCCACGGGGTTGGTCCCACACACACGTGTCCTGCTGGCAAATTACTCCAACAATACAATTTAGAAATGCTATTGTCGGCAGAATCGCTATCGCTCGGCGATAGGCCATTTTACGCATTATTGCCAGTTGTCATACTCCAAGTACGAAAAGGTAGCAGACCTTTCCAATAACGCCAATGTTATCGTGAGCGATACTGATATTGTGAAGTGATGGTGAACTTACTTTTATGACCTCCCCACTTTCTCGCGTTGAGCCCAAAGATCACTGAGGTGTCCTACCCCATACTAACGCCAACGATATTAATATCGTTGGGCGATAGCGCTCAACTTTGTCGTTGTTAAAAGAGCTTCACACCTATAAACCCGTATACTATACCCAAAGTATGTATAATCAAATACAACTTGGGATTCGATATTATCAAACCTAAGAGATGTAGAATGGATATTCCAACAGAAAGGACATATGAAAAATGAGTGCCTGAAATTTAAGGCTTGGATGAAAAAATGTGGTCTCACACATAAATGTAATCCTCTTACACTTATCTTATGTTAATCTAATTTAATTAAAGCCTCATCCAGTTCTTGGTGGCTTGATAGTGGAGTAACTAATCATATTGATTACATATTATAGGAGTTCACCGACAAGAGGACGCTAAGCAAGAATGAGTGTAGCCTCATAATAGGGAACAACGCTGAAGTTGAAGTCGAGTTCATAGGAAATGTTTGCTTGATTTTAGATTCCAATTTTAAGCTTTTGTTAAAAGACACTTTTTATATTCCTGCATTTCAGAGAAACTTAATTTTTGTTTTTGTATTAGACAAACTTAATTATGGTTTCAATATTTCTAGTGATATAATTTAGTTATTTTAGGAATCACAAGTTGTAGGCCATTATACTTTGCCAAATGATTTATATACAATGTGTCTTGTTTCTAATGAAATTTATGCGACTTTATTTAGCAGTGAAAATGTTGTTTCTAAAAAACTTATAATTAAGGAAATGACTTCTATGATGTGGCAAAAAAGGCTTGGCCACATCTCTAGGGATAGGGTAAATAGATTAATTAAGGATAACATTCTTCCTACTCTTGATTTTAGTGACCTAGAGACATGTATTGACTATTGTAGAGGTAAAATGATCAAGATAAAGAAGAAATGTGTTACACGTAGTCTAGACTTGTTGGAGATTATTAGTACGGACATTAGTGGACCATATTCATCTACTTTCTGTAATAACACCTACTTCATTACTTTCATTGATGATTTTTCCCATTTTGGTTAATTATTTCTCATTAAGGAAAAGTCGGAGACTCTTGATAAATTTAAGATATTGTTGAAGTTGGAGACCGGGCAGTCTATCGGTCTGGCTTGGCGGGTTATTGACCGGGCGGTCTGGCGGTTTGCCTTCAGTGGTTTGGTTGCTGTGTTGAGGTCTGAGGTCCAAGCGGTCTAGCGGTCTGTTACTGGCGACTAGGAGACCGGGAGGTCTAACGGTCTCACTTGGCGGCTTGTCTCTCTCTCTGGCAGTGGTCGAGCGGTTAGCCCTTCTGTCTAACCGCGCGGCTTGCGGCTTGTTCCGGTCTGTTGTTCTAGCCGCCCAGATTCTTTTGTATAGTTTTAGTCCCACATCTCTTATTTGTATTCTCTCTTCTCTCCTCCATTCTATATAAGGGAGGCCATACCTTTGTAATAGATACCTTTTTCTGATAATAAAATTTCAGTTATACCATTTCCGGCTTGTTTTAGTTCGCTTCTCACATGGTATCAGAGGAATCGATCCTTTCCTCCTGATTCTGTGCCCCTCTCTGTCCGCGCAACTTGCTTCTCCGGCTTCCGCCCTGTCCGCGCGGTCTCCTTGTCGTTGCCCTCTGTGTGCGCGACCTGTTGCCTTGTTCGTTGCGATCTGTTGCCTAGTTCGCCGCGACCCATCGCCGTGTGCCTTGCCCTCTCTTGTGCTTCTGTTCGAGCGGACTGTCTGCTTGCCGCTCGACTTCTTCCCCTCTGCTTGATACTGCGGCTTGGTCGTGGTCTTTCTGGCCGCTAGTGTTTGACATCCTGACCGCTGCAGTTCCTCTTCTACCTATCCGCGCGGCTTGTTTCCTAACCGCGCGGCTTCCTGTTGATTGCTCTTATGGCTCTTTCTGATGCTTCCACTGCCACCACTCCTGCCGCCACCCCTGTAGCCAATCCGGCTTCGCCTCTACCTCCTACTCCTTCCGGAAACCTTGGCACTGTTTCCAAGCTTGTCGGCTCCAACTACCCGGATTGGAGCGTCTCTTTCACCTTTCTCCTTCGCTCGCAAAACCTCTTCGGGATTGGTGGTTCTTGCAGTATATGTTGATGATATTCTTCTCACTGGTGATGACCAGGAAGGGGTAGCCTTGACAAAGCGGCATCTTCGCCAACATCTAGTCACGAAAGATATGGGTTCTCCGAAGTACTTTTTGAGGATCGAAATCTCTCGGAAGCCCAACTCTTTAGTCCTCTCTCAGCGTAAGTATGCTCTTGATATTTTAAAAGAAGCAGGATTGACTGGGGTCAAACCTGCCCGATGTCCCATGGCTGTTGGAGAAGACAAAACCTGGACAGATGATTCGCCTCTTCTTTCAGATGCTTCGCGGTACAGGCGTCTGGTTGGTAAGCTCATATACCTCACCGTGATTAGGCCCGACATTTCCTATGCTGTGGGCAAGGTGAGTCAATTCATGCAAGCTCCCAGGGAGTGCCATCTACAGTCCGCCTTGCGGATCTTGGAGTACGTCAAAGCAGCCCCTGGGAAAGGATTGCTCTTTCAGAAGAATGATCATCTGAGGGTTGAAGCTTACTCAGATGCGAGTTACGCTGATGACAAAGGGGACCGCAAGTCTACCTCCGGTTTCTGTACCTTTGTTGGGGGAAATCTGGTAAGCTGGAAGAGCAAGAAGCAATCTGTTGTCTCCAGGTCCAGTGCTGAAGCAGAGTATCAGAGTATGACATCGACCACTTGTGAGCTAAAATGGCTACGGGCTCTCATGTTGGATTTAGAAGAGGTCTACAACCATCCTCTACCTATGTTCTGTGATAACAAAGCTGCTATATACATCTCTAAAAATCCAGTCTTCAATGAGAGAACCAAGCACATTGAGGTCGACTGTCATTTCATTCGTGAAGAGATTCTGAAGGAACAAATTTGCACCCCCTTCGTCACGTCTGAAAAAGAGCTGGCTGAAATCTTCACCAAGCCAGTATCCGCCTCGTTTCTTCATATATGTGACAAGCTGGGCATGATCGACATATATGCTCCAGCTTGAGGGGGAGTGTTGAAGTTGGAGACCGGGCGGTCTGTCGGTCTGGCTTGGCGGGTTATTGACCGGGCAGTCTGGCGGTTTGCCTTCAGCGGTTTGGTTGCTGTGTTGAGGTCTGAGGTCCAAGCGGTCTAGCGGTCTGTTACTGGCAACTAGGAGACCGGGCGGTCTAACGGTCTCACTTGGCGGCTTGTCTCTCTCTCTCTGGTAGTGGCCGAGCGGTTAGCCCTTCTGTCTAACCGCGCGGCTTGCGGCTTGTTCCGGTCTGTTGTTCTAGCTGCCCAGATTCTTTTGTATAGTTTTAGTCCCACATCTCTTATTTGTATTCTCTCTTCTCTCCTCCATTCTATATAAGGGAGGCCATACCTTTGTAATAGATACCTTTTTCTGATAATAAAATTTCAGTTATACCATTTCCGGCTTGTTTTAGTTCGCTTCTCACAGATATTCAAGACTGAAGTCGAGAAATAATTAGGGGAAGTTATCAAGATTGTTATGTTTGATAGAGGAGGCGAGTATTTTGGCAAACACGATGCATCCGGGCAGCATAAAGGTCCTTTTGCCAAGTACTTGGAGAGTTGTGGCATTGTCACCTAATAATCTATGTCAGGAAGTCCTGAACAGAATTGTGTGGCTGAAAGGCGCAATCGCACCCTTAAGGATATGATGAGGAGCATGATGAGCCGGAAAAATCTCCCTGAATTTCATTAGGGAGAAGCTCTTAAGACGGTAGTTTACATACTTAATAGAGTTTTGTCTAAATTAGTGCTCAAAACACCTTTTGCATTATATATTGGAAGACGACCTAGCCTAAATTGCTTACGTGTTTGGGGTTGTCCTGCAAAAGTCTATTTATATAATCCATCAGAGAGTATGATTGCCGTCAGGTCTTCTCGTTGCTACTTCATTGGCTACTCAGATCATTCAAATGAGTTTAAATTTTATTTCCCTTCAGGAGGTTCTAGAATTGTTGAGTCACAAACAACCAAATTTTTAGAGTTTGATATTGTAGAGCAACCTAGTTGTTCACATACCTTTGAAGAAGTTGATGAAATTAAACCTATTAATTATACTCTACGTATTATTAAAAGACTAGAGGTGCTTGAGCCTACAATATAGCTTGAAGAGGAAGTGGAGCCATCTTTACAGTTGTCTCTCATACAGTTACCTCGGCAGACCGATGTTGTTCAGACACATAGTAGAAGATATTATAGGGAGAGGAGGTCTGCAATTTGCTCTGTCTATAAGGTTTATTTGGGTGAACACAATTTTGACATTGGTCACGTGGTTGACCCAATGACATTTACTGAAGCTGTTTTTGGACTTCAAGTTGATTTGTGGTAGGATGCGATAAGAGATAATATGGTGTCTCTGATGTGACAACATTTTTTGGCAAGTCAAACTCATATATTTTAAAAATTATTAATTATTCTCTATGATGAAAAGATGAAATTTGTGTCAATATTGGTTTTTTTATTCATGTTTCTTTGGAATACCGTTTATAATGGTTGTACAGTAACATTTCCTCGTATATGCATACATGTTGATTTTTGGCTGGGCTTGGTTTTATCACATTGTTGTTAGACCGGCTAAGTTACTTGCGAGTAACTTGACCTGATAAGAGGCTATGCTAATTATTCACATTAACTGTTGTTATTATGGGGTTATTGAGGCGGTATTATGGGGCTAATTAAGGAATTACTGTGGCGGTGGGAAGGGGAGAAATAAATTGAGGATAATATTTTCCCTTTTCCTAATCGGTTGCCACTATTGTACAACCCCGTGTTCGGCGACTGGATCCAAATGGGCAAGATCTAGATAGGCAAACAAGCCAACCTCGACCCGCGCCAGTATAAGCAGACGGATGGTCCTAGAAGAGCGGTTGGCTCTTTTCAAAGCCTGAGAAGTCTTCTAGGCGGATCAGCCCGAGTCGGCCCCGGCTCGCCTCTCCTAGGAAGGTCAGCCCTGGTCCGCCTCTCCTAGACGGATCAGCCCGAGTCAGCCCGACTTGCCTCTCCTAGGCGGGTCAGACCTGGTCCGCCTCTCCTAGGAGGATCAGCCTGAGTCGGCCCCGAATCGCCTCTCGTAGGCGGGTCAGCCCTGGTTCGCCTCTCCTAGGCGGGTCAGCCCTGGTCTTCCTCTCCTAGGTAGGTCAGCCTCAAGTCGGCCCCGGCTCGCCTCTCCAAGGCGGGTTAGCCCTGGTCCGCCTCTCCCAGGAGGGTCAGCCTCGAGTCGGCCCTAGCTCGCCTAACCTAGGCAGGTCAGCCCTGGTCCGCCTCTCCTAGGAAGGTCAGCCCCGGGTCAGCCTTGCCCGCCTCTCCTGGGCGAGTCCACCCCAGTTCGCTCCCGCCTAGTGTGGTTGCGAGTTGACTCGGGTGTTGGAACCGTGGTTTCACATTCCTTGTGTTTGAGAATATCAACTCCTAGGTTGTATTTGATCATATTGTATGTTGATAGAGTGTGCAGGTTGACAGGTGTAAGCAAAGAAAAAGACATATATGAAAGCTACTGCCCAGCGTTCGTACTTACTGCGCCGCGCTAGCCCACTCAACGCATCGTTGAGAGCATTGAGACAAAAAGCATTGAGTGCGCCGAGACGATGGCTTTGAGTGAAGGATACCGCCCGACGTTCGTACTACCACAGGCGCTAATGCGATGATTTATTTAGACCTAGCGCTCTGGATGGTTTCGGCGCTAGCTCTATCGCGTCGCGCTAGGTCTTCGACGAGTTATGAAGGCAGAAACGTCGAGCTCAGCACTACCGCCAGGCGACTGTATTACCACAGGCGGTAACTTAACGATTTATTTTATCATAGCGCTCTGGAAGATTTTGGCAATAGCACCTACCACGCGGCGCTAGCCTTGTCAAACGGTTGTTGCCTTTTCAGGAACGTGACATCATATGTTATCGTGCTGCGATAGGACCTACCGCGTGGCGCTAGCCCAAATGAAAAGGCAGAAAATCATTTCGAAGATTATTTTCCAGATTTGGAGGACAGCTGGCACAACATGCGCACGAACCTACCGCAGGCGCTAGTCTTACCGCCGGCGGTAGCCTGTTTTCATGAAGACGTATAAAAGCCGCTGCGTTTCCTGTTGTTATTGTGACTCTTAGACGAATTTTGACGAAGGGTTTCAGAACTCCAGATTTTGGCCGCCTCCTTGCGCCCGTCTCCACTTGTCTTCGCCAAAGTTGAAGGAAGCCTTCTCTCTCCCGTTCGTGAACGAAAAACTCCGGCGATCCAGAATCTTCATCGAGCACTGAGAACTGATCGGTTGCTCGCCAACGAAGATCTCAAGCACCGGTCGTAGATCGCACACCAGAGAATTCATCAAGAGGGAGAACTTCATTTTCTTATCGTCTTTACTTTTAATATTTGTACTCTTTTTCTATTTTCTGTTTTGTTTTTGGTGAGGAAAATCGACCGGTGAGGGTCGTCGGAATCCGGGTAGGATTCCGCGGTAAATTGTCCCGGGATTTGGGACGTCTAGATCGAAGGATCTAATCGGGCTCTAAGGCCCTTCCTTGTGTGGAGGTGAAGAGTGGGCTCTGAGACCCTTCCTTGTGTGGAGGTGAAGAGTGGCTCGAAGTCCTTTCTCGGAAGGAAAGTGAGAGAGCCAACCGGTCCGGGTAGTGGGTCGGTATACAAAACCCAAGAGCTTTTGATTTTCATCGTCTCCGATCTTCGACGTCATGAAGATCAAGTGTTGATGTAAACTATTTATAAACTATATTTCATTATTGTTTTAATGCAATGAGATTACTTTCTTCTGTGATTGTTGTTAGTGCGTGAAATTTAGTAAAATTTTATTAAACGTTGTAAAACCTTATTCACCCCCCCCTCTAAGGTTGGCCACTAGATCCAACAAGTGGTATCAGAGGGAGGTTATTCCAAATCGGTTTCACCACCAGGAATAATGGTCTACCCTGACCTTGAATCGACGAGTGGGGATGAAAAATTATACACTGAAAATATTTCTGCACCACCTTTATTCGTAGGATTGAATTATATCGAATGGAGAACACTGATGAAGAAATTCCTCATTACTAGATGTAGAAGTTTGGAACATGACGTGTGTCAAGCCCCCGAATAATTTAAATAAGCACGAATGCTATTTGAATGCCAAAGCTATGAATAGTCTATTATGTGGGATTGGACGGGACATCTTCAAACTTATCTATACGCTTCCAACTGCATACGATATATGGAAATTTATTGAGCTAACGTATAGTTCTCCCTCTACAGATCATGAAATAGAGCAGTGCCTTATGGATCCTAGTGAAGGGTCGAACAAAGACTTACGCCTGGAGACGGACACATCAAACACATCAAGCCAAGATGAAGATGACAAAGGAACCTTGTGTTCAAATCTCGCCACATCTAAAAGCACTGTAAGAAAGCCGAACCGTTTGTCTGCGCATAATTCTATTTCTACTTTTAACATGCTAGATGCGGCTAAACGTAGAATGAAGAAACTGAAAAATATTAATTTAAAACTACGTTTAGAAAATAAACTTTTAAGAGCAGTCAACGTAGAATCTACCGCTGTCGCACCCAGTTCTTTTGCATGCTCTTCAGATAATAATTATACACCATGTATAAATTGTGATACATTAAGAGAAAAACAAGAGGTGTTTGAGAAAGAGCTTCTCGCTGTAAAAGAACAAACTACGAAACTACGTCTAGAAAACTTATCGTTAAAAGGAGATTGTGCTAGAAGTGTAGACAATAAAGTTGAAATAAAGGAGATGAATGAGATGTTTGAAGAATATAGAAATGAGTATGAAGCACATATCAACTCTATAGTCGACGTTCTTAAGAATAGCAGAATTGCCTACAATAAAGCTAGAGTGAATCTCCAAACTAGGAATAAAGATTTGGAAATGAAAACCAACATGCTTAAGAAAATTATAAAGAAAAATTCACAAGACATAAACTTTCAATATCAAGCAAAAGCCAGAAGCATGTTGAACATAAGCTCTCACACATTAGTTAGAAAAATCAAAGGGAGTAGAAAATCTCAAGCTAGTGCGAGTGAAAATCTTAACTGTAGAAATCACTCTCACTTTGAAAAACAAATTACTCCCAACTAAAAAATAAATGAACATAGATTTCCTGTCAACAACTATTACATTATGAGTCCTAATATTAAGCGAGATAATTTTAACTTGAAGAATAGTCTTAATATAGTTAAACCTCAAACACAATATTATTCAAGTGAGGATCATCACATAAAGACTCATAGAAATTTACATGGAAACTTACAACATAAAAACAACATCAAGCCAAAGTATGAATGGAGGCCCATCATTCAAAATAACGCACCCATTCCACTCAAAAGGGCTCATTCACCGCCATCTCTGCAAGGTGTATCACGCTATATTTGGGTACCCAAAGGAACCGTCACTCCGGGCTCCTTTTGGACACCTGAATCTCTTATCTATTAATATCCACTGTGTACGTGAAGTAGAAACTATTCGAACCAAAAGTACTCAGTAATCTACTTCACGATATGCATAATTTTTTTGTTTCGTTTTTGCATTTGTTTATTTCCGCTTTTGTATATTTTCTTAAGCCAACATGTCATGGACACTAGTAAAGCAACAAAAGATCATAACAAGTACATGAGTGCATAAATCACATCACATATTAAAGTACTACGATCATTGTTTTGGAGTGCACATGTATTATTACAGAACGAAATAATAATGCCCAAATTTTTTTTAAAAAAACTAGTCTTCAGAAGATGGGGGTGAGATGTTAAGCTTAGTCATGATTTTCCTCAGCATCTTCTTCATTCTCTTGATCTCTCGACCTTGCTCCTCCACCAGACTGTGGATGTCTCGACTGGCCTCCCTGAGGGACCCTGAGCGGGGCATCGGTGGCTGCGACGAAGGTACCCGTGTCTGCACTCGTGAGGAAGCAGGAATCTCACCCACCTGATAGGACTGCGGGAAACTGTTTATGGGATAGGCGGTCCAGTCAATGGCCGGGTACTTGTCCATCAGGATGCTCTGGATCACACCACCCAGAGGCAAGGTGTTCACCCACTAGCGATCAGGAGACTTCAGGCGGAACGTATATCGCATCATAGAGAGTATGAGGTCTGATACGCTGAAAGGCTTCTGGGCTAGGATGTAGTACGTCACCATAGATAGCTGAGCCATGACCTTTCGGGTGTCCCCAGCCTTGAACATGAGTGAGTGACGTAGGATATCCTGGATAATGCGAGCATTGGGAGTGAGGGTGTCCACCGAGATAAACAGACCTGAACTCCCCTCCACGCCATGAAGAAGCTCGTTTATCTCCCTCCAGTCCCTTATAGTCCTAAAGGACTCCACGATATCAAGGAATGGGCAGTTGGGAGGCCAAACATATTTGGTGTCGAGATCGGCGTGAGTGGTAGTGACTATCTCGGTGCCGATGCAAGATTGAACACCCCTACCTAGACGCATCTCAGCAGGATCCCGAAGATTATTGTAGAATTCCCGGGTGAGGATAGAAGAGAAGGGAGAACCGGATGATATGACTGCAAGCACACCAGACTCCTCCAGATACTAATAGATATGAGTATAGCGTTCATCAATTTTTATGATCCTTGGTATGCTCACAGTGGTGTCATCTATGGCTGGGTGGGTAGAGACCGGCACCCGTGATCTCTTTGAAAAATTGCGGCGTGCAGATTGAGTGCTTGATGAAGCCATTTCCTGCAAGTAAACCAAACATAAAACCATCTTAGCAACGGATACAAAAAACAGGAAAATCAATAGGCTGCACCTGTAAGACCCCCCCTTTTTTTCTTTTTAAACCACCGGGGTCTTAGGCCCAGAATCGTCGCTTTGCGGTGACACCTTCACGCCCTGAAGGGTCATCACCACAAGACGCCGATTCTGCCGGCCAATTCGATCACAGAAAGGTAGCACAATAATTGAAGTATGTAAAAGCAAGTCCACTGGTAAATCACATATATAAAAATAAAATCTCCACGAAGGGAGTGTCCACAGAATAATAATCAGAGTACTAGAATTGCGGGCTTATGCCCGGTACATCATATCCTCACTACAAAACACTCATGCGGAAGCAAACTATATCATCTAATATAAGTTAGGACTCACAGTCCCAGCTGACTGAACTCCTGAGCTAGACTGTCCCATCTCTAAGCAGGCCGACCTCCGGGGCTGCTGCTCCATGTTGGGCTCCACGATCACCTAAATGATGTTGTTCGAAAACCGTTAGTCTATAAGACTAAGTCCTATCATCCCCCACCCCTTCCCCCATGGCCCTTAGGCACCGAGCGGAGAGGATGAGAGGGATGGACATGAAGGTGGAGAATAAAACAAAGCAGGTGGCGGCGGACCTATACTAGCAGTTTATAATGTAAATGGCAGTAAGGTAAAGTATGAAATATAACCTTGACTTATGAGCGGAAACGCATAAGCCAAGAGATCTTCTGCAAAGCTCCCATCGTATAAAGTGTCACATACCACTTATACGTTGGGGTGTCGGTTATCAAACAACAGCATATATTTATATTGAATTTAACATTAATTTATAAACTTGCCCACACAAGCTTATAGACCAAGGGGTCGTTTTGCATGTCCTAATGTATAAGCATCCCATTCCACTTATACTTTAGGTATCAGGGGTTAAATGAATCGATTATGCTATGACATGCGAGTGGGTATGATGGAACATGCAAGTGCAACTCACACACCCGACTCTGTGCACACAGACCTTTAGTTCCCCCTTTCGGAGCCGTTACCTCCCAGGATACCTCCGTAGTGGCAGATGGAAGCGGTGGGTTGGGCCTCGCCCACCTTTAAACCAGTAAAGCACTACCGGTCAGACCTATCGTACGCCTCAACGCTTGGTGCACTAAGCGGACGTCTGTGTACTCTTGCCGGCTGGCGCACCGGACTTCTGTTGGCGAAGTGCTAACCACACTTGCCGAGTCAGCGTATTGGCGTCGGTGCATCGACCCTCCAATACCGAAGACCCACCACCTTAATTTTTCTTTCCTTTTATGCATATGCAAGTTTAACCATGATCAAACAAAAACCGAGCCGAAGCTCCCCAGACCAAAACATCCATCTCTTAGCCAATCGAGCCGAAGCTCCCCGACCATTCTGTTCGTCTCTTAGCCAATCGAGCCGAAGCTCCCCAGACCATTCCGTCTGTCTCTGAGCCAATCGAGCCGAAGCTCCCCAGACAATCTTCCCGTGCAAAGAGTGTTTGTGAAATGTGAGACCCTAATTACTATGTTACTCTTTTCAGTTTGTTATTACAGTTTACGTTAACCCAGGACTGCCCCTATTATTCCCTGTGAAGGGCTCTCAAAGGGCACTAGGAACTATGATGGTAGCTGAAGCCCATCGTTCCCTTTCGCAAGGCACTTATTATTATCGGTTGAATCCCTTACCCATTACCTTCTCGTGTTACGATATACTAACCTAGTGTGATTTTTACTCTTCCTTTCCTCGGGGAAGACGATCTTTCGTCGAACCCGAATACCCCTAGAATCTAGCCTAACCACTTCTCACAACTCTTCCTATCCCTCTATAGTGAAATCACCCACATCAGTCCACCAAGCCAAAACGACAACTCCAACAACTATCCCGGATCATGTCCTATTGCTATTTAGCAATTTGCTACATGTAGACCAACCTAGGCTATATGTCGAACCGAATAGGGGACAATCCAAATAATCATCCAAGTGCCCTAAGTTATTTACTGGAGTCTTATCATGACACAAATAGACTAAATCCAGAAAATAATAATTTTCCTGAATATTCTGATATTTTAATTAATTTTCTTAAGGGTTCCAAGAGCTACCATTTGGTCATGAAGTGCACTTTTAAAGTAAGTATAAGACTTCATAAAATCATGATAAATTTTAAAGAGCAAATAAATAGTAAATCCAAGACATGTGAATTTTTAAAATGGTTTAGGCCCCAAAATCATAATTTAGCATATAAGGTTCATAATACCTATTTTAAGAATCAAAGGCCAGAAATATTGTTCCAAAAATTATAGAAAAAATCCAGTATAATCATCATGGCCTAAAAACACTCTAGGAGGATTCTCACAATTTTACAGTGAACAGTAACTCCTAATTTAATTTTACATTATTAATTCCAAGCTCTTAGGTTATTGAAGCAAGTACTGTAAATAATTATCTAAAAATTATGAGAAAATTCCAGGACTTATTTATTAATATAAAACACCCACTGACCATATTTCATAATTTTCATAATAATACTAAGCTCCACATCTATTTTTGATCAAAATTCATAGTTTATAGTTTTATGAATGAAGTACCTAAAATAATCAGATAAAGCTCTCAAGAAAAATACAAGAGGTATAAAATGCTATAAGATGCCCTAATCCAAGATTTCATAACATTCCAGTGAACAAAAATTTTAGAATCATCAAAGTAAATATCTAGGGCACAACTAGGTTGTGAATAAAATACTATTTAAATTAACCCAAAAATTTCTAAAAAATTATATTATGTCAATTTAGACCAGCAGAACATCACTCTGCCCAAATTTAATTTGATTATAAGTTCAATTGACAGCATAATAATTAAAAATAAGGTTGGTGCCCTAAACTAGGGTTAGAGTTTTGAGGGGGTTAAAGGATTTCAATTTAGTGAAACTTCATCCATAGACCATATACTCTCTATGATCTTTCCCACCAAATTTCAGGTCATTCCAAAGTCATTTGACATATGACCAACAAACCCTAAAAATCCCATAAAAAGGGTCTACCCTAGAGTCCTAGGGATACCCTGCTCCAAAGCACTCCAAAATCCATTGGATGGTGTGTCATACCATGAAGAGTCAGTGACCAAAGTTTCAGCCTCGGTTGAGGTGGTTTGGCCACTCAAAACTCTAATGGGGTGTTTTGACCTAATTACCCCTATGAGGGTCAACCTAGGGTTGGATAAAAGCCTAATCAAAACATCTCCAAATGAAATGTAATTTTTACCAGAGTCTTATCATGCCCTTTAAGACTATCCACCCCAAATTTGGGGAATTTTGAGCTGTTTATGACACCTAATTAATTTATAAAATGGTTTTATTAAATATTTCTAAAAACTATATAACAATATTCTCCAAAAATTCCCATTTTTGACAGGCCTAAATATAGCTAAGCTAGACCCCTGCACAAATTTCAGCTCATTTGGACAAGGGATGAAATGTGGGCACCCATTTGAATTTCAGGATAGCCCTTGGTATAGGTCCCACCAAAATAGGTGCTGTGGTCAAACCACTTACTCAATGGGTTCAAACAAATTTTAAATTAAAATAGACTTCACGGGCTACAAAATATATGTTAATCACTTTCCATGTAGAGGGGCTAGCTATTTTTAATATTTAAATTACAACAGCCCAGTAAACTGGACAGAAAATGAAATAATAGGATTTAAAAAAAAAAAGACCCAGCATGATCTTGAAGCAAATCATGGGGCTCTGGTCATCTTCTTCCTCCAGCCAAGGGCGATCAACCCGAAGGAGCTCTTCAAACTCATTTCCCGTCCACCCGGCCACTCCTGGCGCCACACACTTGAATCGGTATTGTTATCAGGGGTTTTCGCCGGGCGGCGGCACGGCCGCCGGAGGGTGGTTTCCGGCGATCCCACAAGGTTGAAAGTCCATGAAAATCCATGGAAATTTCAGAAAATTTCTTCTCCAATCGGGCTCAATTGAGCCCGATTTCTCTCCTAAAATATCTAAGGATCTAGCCCACGAAGAGAGGAGTAGAGGAGGACCTTTAACCGAGCTTGTCGGCGAGTGTGGTGGTGGTGCGCCATGGCCGACGGTGGAGTCTTCCGATGCTCTACAGTGCTACAGCGAACTCCCTCGTTTTCTTCAGTGGGATGGTGGAAACGAATTCTCTTGGCCTAGGGAAGCTTTTAAAAGAGTGAAATGGGGGAGAGGAAGGGTCATGCCTTCAAACCATTATTGGCCATTAAAGGTGAATTTCGGCCATGGGGAAAACCCCTTGAAATTCACCTCCCCTTGGTCCCAATTCGTTTGGAAACTCCTAAAAACTGATAGGGGAGATACTACTCATTAGTTGGTGATGAATGGAGGGTGATTCACCTTCCCCACCATGAATGATCTTCTTTTTCTCACTTTCTCTCTCTTCCTTATTGGAGGATTTTAATTCAGCCACTTTTATGGCTGGTTATGATTATTAAACTCCTCAAAACTGATGAGAGAGAATATATTAGCCCCTTGGAATCAATTAGAGAGGTCCTTGGTCTCCCTTGGCCATGAATGGCCCCTTTAAAACCACTTTCTCTCTCCTCCAGTAAAGGGTAAAATGGAGTTTTCTCTCTCCTAGTCATCAAGGCCGAATTTGTTCATCTACCTAGCCTATTGGCAGCCCATAATCCATATGAATAATAATAATGAGGTTAACCCAAGTGGGGGAAATGGGTTTGAGCTTGGGTTAGCCCATTTGGGCTAATTTGACCTATTTCAATGATTGAGTTGACCTTGGTCAAATTGACCATTTGGGTTGACCCCAATGAGTCCTTGGTGACCCATTGGACTCCCCTATGGTCTAGGTAGGGTTGGGTATGGTTGACTTGGCACCTTGTAGGTCACTTGACCCTTAATAAGGGCACTTTGACCTTTTTAGGGCTAAGGTTGACTTGGGTCAACTCAGCCTCTAAAGTTGACCCCAATGGGTCTTTGGTGACTCATTGACTTCACTTTAGGTCTAGGAAGACCTGGGCAAGGTTGGTTGGGCATAATAGAGGCCAATTGCCCTTTGTTAGGGCACCTTGCCCAATTTAGGCCTATGGTGGTCCTAGGTCAAATTGGCCACTTTGGGTTGACTCTAATGGACCCTTAAGGCTCTAGTGGACCCTCTAATTGGTTAGTGATGTTATGGAGAGGTCATGGAGTCATGGTGAAAACCTAAGGTCAAATCCTAGGTTTGGTAATGAGGTTGTGCTATAGGCAGACCAAGGTGATTCTCACCTTGGCCTTCGATCACTTGGCCCTTTTTAGCTTCCTAGGGTTTTGTCATGACCTAGTCATGGCCAAAACCACTCTTAAGGGTCTAGTTGGAAATGAGATGTTACAGCTCCGATCTCTAAAACCTACCGCGCGCGATAATGTGTTACCGCCGGCGGTAGCGTGACGAACTGTACTTCGTCCTCTTCCGCCGGATCGGTCCCAAAACCTAATTTTTACACCTAAAAATCCTCTGATCAACTGATGTAAACATCAAGAAAAAAGAGAGTGAGAGGAAAAGTGGTTACCTTGAGGGAAGGAAGAAAACCTGCAAAGGAGGAGAGGGTCGGATGCTGTGAGAAGAAATGAGGGAATGTGCGGATCTGGAATTGACTGGAGGCTTAAATATTCCAAAGCTACCGCGGGGCGGTACCTATAGCGCCGACGGTAACGTATTTTTTTTCTTGGTGTCTATCTGCCAAAACATGCCACCACGACATTAATAAAAACATCAGCTTGACTCCTTTCACTATGTCTCACAATAGCGGGGGCGTAGGTGTGTCGTCAGTAGGGACTCTAACTTGTAATCCACGTCTTGTTCTTAACCGGGGAGGGTTCTAGTAGGTCCTTGTTTGACACTGGGGGGAAAGAGTGTTAGGTTGAGCGGTTTCTTATGCGGGCACAAGGGATAAACACCCCACCCTACGACATTTATGCAGCTCCTCATGCCCATCCATCACTCAGTACGGGGCTAGGATGATGACATAGTATTTGGATCAAGTATGCCATAAATATTTTCATGACTACTGTATTCATAGCACGAACGATGTCTCCATACCTCATAGTCATATGCATAACATGTTATCGCGCTATCCTCATTTCTCCTTGATTTTTTGTCGACCTTTATATGTGTTCACCGTGTTTTATTTGTCTTTGCTCGCATCATTTTACTTGTGTTTGCATTTTTTTTGTTATGTGTGTGTGCATGTTGCATCTGTACATTTTGTTCGAACCATGTTTTTTGTAAAACCAAAAACCAAAAAAAAAATTATGAATCGTTCTTTTCAAGGGCTCACGTGACTGCGTCTTAGACCATAACTTGTATGCACAGTATTTGAGTTTACTCGATTAATCTTTTTCAAACATTGTCCTCTGGTCATAGTGAGCTAAATCTCTAAGTGCTTAGCTATTGAGTGTGCAAATACTTGTGAGTGTATGTTGCCTATGCCTCTAGGTATGTGTGATGATTTAGATAAGGAAATGACCTATCACACTACGCACATCTCTAGTTGAAGCACTCTTGTACAAATACAAGACTTACATGTTATACCTCTTGACGTTGTATCCTAACACTTTAGAAATACTTTGAATAATCAATGTCACGACATGTATGTGCTTGTATAAAGATTAAAACTTTGGGCAAACGTCTCTAGTGCTAAGGTCTTAAGCATACACGTTAAAAGTGCATCTATTTAGGTGGATAGATTTTGATTGGCTTGGGGTCCCTTGAAATTCAAAAAAAAATATTCAACGTGATAGCTCTAAGCAAATAAGCTCAAATCTCTATGCTAGCTATTCATTTTCTGTTCAAGGACCCCCAAGCACTACTCATTCCTCTTGATAAGTCTTTATGAGTATTGTGAGGATGAGCACCTTGGTTCAAGGAGTCGTTTCGATCGTGTGCTAGACCCACACTAAGCTACGTGCCTCTAGCTTCCAATCCTGATATAGCATCGTTAGATATGTGACGTGATTATTCCCTATATTTCTCCTGTGTAAGTTATTTTAAATCTCGAGAGCTCACATGTAATACTTGCTATTTCTTATTGGTGCTCTCTCTCTATTGATGTTTCACGTCCACGTCATTGTCTTATTTAAGACTTCCGTGCATAAGAATTGGACTGCAACTGCACAAACTCTTTGTAGCACAATACATACTAGCACTTGATTTACACTCATGATGTTTTACAATGTTTGCTTAAATTAATTTCCTTCCTATCTCTTACAACACTATTGCCGTACTCGTTGTGTGCTTCGATTCGTGTGCATTGTCCAATTTTTATTAACTCTGACAATTTGCTCCAATTTGTGACCCTCTCTAATTATGAATTTTTGCTCCATTATGTGACCCCGGTACTTCAAATTCTCTGATATTTATTTCGTTTTGGGGTCACCCGTATACTTAATATATATACTCCTTTCATCCTACTTGTCTGGTTGGCCCTTGCCCTCCCTTTTATATATCAAAGGGGGAA